>SDVV010029058.1:0-11871 GCA_016164225.1 Gammarus roeselii
ACAAACTCAAACAGAACATCACCCTGAAACTCCGCAAGCGACCCCTTGAATGCAGTCAAGGAATCTGACTCCACCATAAAACTTGGAAGGCTGTTCCACAACTGAACACATCGTGCTCCAAAGAATCTCCTCTTGATGTCCGTATTACAAGCCGGCATGAAAAGCTTATAGGGATGGCCTCGTACCCCCGAGGTCGGCGCCACCATCCAACCTGCAGATGATCTTCCAGTATTTAATAAGGTCCGCTCTGAGAAACCTTTCTCTTATAGAAAACGAGTGAAGTCGCTTCAGTCTGGAAAAGTAATCCAATTCTGCCAGACCATCCACACTTCTTGTCCATCTCCTCTGCACAGACTCAAGCATTCTCAAATCCCCAAGAAAACCCACATTCCACACCGACGAACAATATGCCATGAGAGGCCTGATGTGCATCACAGAGGCTCACGATGAAGTGAGGACTACGGCAAACGGTGCATCTCAGCAGGCTGTTGGCCAATATTGAAGCCTTACCCACCACCTCTGACATGATAGTGGAATTTCAGTTTTACATCAACCACCACACCAATGTCCCTGTGGGATTGAACAAACTTAATGGAATCCCACTCATAGTACTGAGCCAGCGGATTCTTATCAGTCCACTCGGCAAACCCACGAGCAAACCTCAACGCAACACACTTCTCAAAGTTCAGCCTCAAGTTCCAAGACAAAGCAACTGCGCTAACTCAGTCCAAATCCGACTGCAGATGACACACCAGCAACTGCAGACTCCTTCATCCTCTTGTACCAATGGTACAGCTTGTAGTAGTCAGCAAATACTTTAAAAGAACACAACACTCCATTTGTGATGTGATTAACGTAGATCAGAAATAACACAGGGCCCAGCACCGAACCCTGTGGCAAACCACTAACCACCTCTCTCTTGGCTCACTAGAACACTCACCAAGCACCAACCCTCCTAGAACGACCAGCCAAAAACTAACAAATCCAGCCAAGCAAAACTGGCCCAACTCCCACCACCCTCAGTTCGTGAATCAACACATCATGAAAAAACACATCAAATGCCTTTGCAAAATCGAGCAGCACAAGATCAACAACAGAGCCATCATCCACCTAGTCGGAAACATCCGAATGAGCCAAGAGAAGCTGATCCCCAGTAGACCGAAATTTCCGGAATCCATTACTCTCAACAAACTCGTCCAGACCGGATTTTTTGACGCTGCCCTGATGTGCTTTCCGGCTTTTGGCATCTCTTTGAAAGACTGGAGGATCGTGGGTGGTGGGAAAGGGGTCGATCATCATAACGCGGCAGGGGTAAACCAGTCGCACTGTCGGGCTCTGTTGCTGACACTGACCCCGGACCGCACTCATGACCCGGAGGGTGTTTTGCGGGGTCTCACGACCGGACTCTCAAGCGAAGAAGGGCTAAGTTGTGTGAGTGTATAAGGAGAGTGTGAGGTGCGCCTTGCTGTCGGGCACATCCCTTTGTGGGGGATTCGGCCTAGTGTCTGTATCAGTAATTCTGAGTGGAAAAATATTCCTGTCATTATTTACCATCGCAGAAGTTTCACATTATCTTTTTTTTTTCTTCCTCAGATTCGTGCCTTGTCAAATCTGGTTTCCTGCAAAGACTGTGGAGAGAGTGTGACTCTTTCTGTGCGCCCCACTACCAAAGGCATGATCTCTGAGTTTGTGGTGACATGCACAGTGTGTGAAGCAAAAAAAGTGACCATTACTCCCAACCTCGTGAGGGAACGGAAGCGCAAGAGAGAGATTAAGGGGCTCGTCCTACAGAAGACTGAGAACATAAACTATGCCCACGTGGCAGCTTTCTTGGATAATGGTTTAGGGTACAGTGGCTTACGACACTACTGCAAATACTTTAATGCAAGGTGCCTAAACGAGGCCACATTTATCGTTTATGCTCGACAAGTTATCCAGGATGTTGTCAATGACACGGAAGACAACCTTCAGTCCAATGCGCGCATTGTGCGCAAGGTTTACGATGCTGGCCTTGATGAGATCCTGGACATCACGGTGTCGTTCACAACCACCTACCATCAGTGGGGCAGCGACTTTTGCCTGGTGGCTGGTGCCGTCATCGAGCTGCAGACCGGTCTTGTGCTCGACTATGACGTCGCCAACATGTACTGTCATGTGTGTAAGATTAATGCCAAAAGAATCATCTCCATGACTCCAACTGAAATGACGGACTGGTTCAACAAGCATCAGGCTTCATGTGAGATAAGAGAGTGGTGTGACGAGCTGGACCACGATGCAGAGGAGGGAGTTAAAGACATCGAGCCCAAGTACCTTGAGTGTTTCGTTGCAAAGAAGATCTGGTCTCGGTCTGTTGAGAAGTTTGGTTTCCGGTACTCAACGCTCATCCACGAGAGTGACGAGACCATTCACAATGAGCTCCTACGGTGCGCCCCGTACGGTGACACTCTGGTGATGATAGACAACCTCACCAACTGTTTTAGCCGTCGGAAGAGCGAGCACGCTCGCACTGCATTCCAGAACAAGCTCAAGTCGAAGTGTCCGCGTGAACGAGTCCAAACTAAGGACCGCATCATGTACGTCTACGCGATGTCCATCCCTGAGTACAATAGGTTTGCTGTCGGCTCCAACATCAAGCTGCGTGAGTTGGTGCGCAGGATGGAAATTGAGGAAGCCGAGACTGAGGGCTTTACGCTTCAGGTCCTGGACACGCTGCCTACGATACAGGCGCACGAGGTAATCCCCGCAGACGGCGAAACTGCGGAAATCATCTACACTCACGATGATGAGGAGCTCTACAATATCCAGAGGCACGTAGACGAGATGGGAGAAGAGGAGGAGGAAGATTTAGGGGAAGAGGGCGAGGAGGAGGAGGAAGGGGAAGAAATTGAAGAGGAACTAGGTGAGGAAGAGGAGATGGAAGCCGAACAAGTACATTTGAGATCAAGCGGCAAGAAAGTTGAACCGGAAATCAAACGTGAGAATATCATCATAGAGGCGATGGAAGAAGCGGGAGAATTCGAGCAACAGAGTTCAGAGAGTCAGAATGCTGAGGGGCAGCCCTCAACTAGCAAAGAGAGTGCCAAGAGCAGCGACGGCAGCGGTGGCAGCAAGTCGAGCGATGCTGGTGTGGTGACCACAATCAGCAGCCTCAACGACCCATCGCAGCAGATCATAGTAGTCACTGCCACCAAAGCCAGTGCAGCAGTAGTGGCTGGCAGCGAGAAGCAGCAACCTACAAATGGTGACTCGTCTGAGGTAACGAACAAAACCTCTTCCTCCTATCAGACGTCAGTGCCATCAACCTCGGCCGCTTCTTCCAACAGTCAAGACACGAGCACTGCCCTCTTACCTGAAGATAGCAATGGAATTAAAGCCCAGGCTGGGCCAAGTTAGGAGGCCCCTGCTTTCTCCTAACAGCCGCTATTCCCGGATGGTCTGGTTCAATATACAGGCAGAGTGTAGCTGTAGTCGTTGAAGTCTTCATATTTTCATGTTCGTCCTGACGTTTCCATACTTTCATCAATCACCATGCACACATTTTCATTATTTACAAGGCAGCATTTCTTTTTGTGAATACCCTTTCCACTTTCCCTTCTCCGATGCATTAAATAACTTACGGCAGGGAAATTCTGAACTTCCGTCTGTCCTCTTTCAGAAAGTTTGTTTTTAATCTTTGCCTGGTTGGGCTCAAAGGTTTCCCTCCGAATATAGAATTTTATTTTAATTTGTTGTTACTCTCTTATTTAATAATCGAACGTTAAGAAGAAATCTCAGTTTATTAGACCACTTATCCAATATATACCCATCCATCCACTGCACTTGTAGCCATTTGATTCAACGACACGCACAGTGCGCGTAGATGTTATAATCACGTTCGACTTTGCGTAGCTGTACAGCGATGGCTTTATCTGATAAAATACTGTGGGTTTCATGGTATTTTCAACATATGGTGGAGTTTGGAAAAATTGAAATGCAATTTTCTCACGAATTCAAAGTGTTATTTTTTTACTGAAATGTTACAAATACTTTAATGTGAAAAGTTGATGGTCACACGTATTCTAACGGCTATTACGCCCACGTGTGGCAATCTGTTTGTGGTGAGTGACGTCCACGCAAGTCTGCGTGACTATGAAATAGAACTAGTGCATGCAAACACTAGTCTCTAATGATGTTATCTGTTTTCTTATTGGTAAACATTTTACTTCTTGACTCTGAAATAGAAGAAAGTGTGTAAGGAAGGTTTCATAAAATGTTTGGGGCAACTTGGTCTGCCCTTCAACTTGAGCTGAATAAAATCATCGTCTCTTGGTTACAGCAGTCATTAGTGTTCTAACTAAATATGCTTGAACTTTGCTGCAATTGCTAAGAACTACTGATATCCAGTATGTAATATTTATAGTTGTCTATTTCAGTATAACTTCTCTGTTTAATCTGTGTTATTGTCATCAAGAACCTTTGTCACTCTAATCTAGCATCATGACCCGGTATTGGGTGGGCTGAACATCCCTTTGAAGTACGTGTGTAACTGCAGGGTACTTCGTTAAGTCCCCTAACAGTTGCACTTTCGCTTAGCGCTTCCAAACGTCAAGTGCGACTGAGTTCTTATTAATTACGGCATATGAACAGCTGCTCTGAATGCAATTGAATGACAAAGAGATGAGGAATAACAGTGTCATGAGTTCTGACAGGATTTTGAAATATATATTTTTGTCAACTTTAACAGCTGTATTTTGATAATTTTAGGTGAATTAATCTAATGCACCAAAATGACATGTAGGACTTGATTACAGTATTATCATGTTGAATTTTTCTTTCGTCATGAACATATCTACCGTGGTGTAAAATACAATGAAAACTTTATTTCTGTTAACTATATGATACAGATACAGACACTAGACCGCATCCCGTGGAAAGGGGGGTGGCCGACGGCAAGGCGCACCTCACACCCTCGTACGCTCACACTCGCACAACTTAGCCCTTTTGTGCTAAAGGGTCCGGCCGGTACCCCCGCAACATTCACTCTGGGTCACGAGTGCAGTCCGAGGATCCGTTGTCAGCAGCAGGGCCCGACAGTTTCCTCTGGTTTACCCCCGCCGCGTTATAATGGCCGCCCACCCACCCCCCTCTCACCTACCCACGACCACATACCGACAACGGGATGCCAAGGGCGGGAAAACACATCAGACCAGCGTCACAATCAACCATTCTCCACTCACGTTTGTTCATTGCACGCTCTCTCGCTACCTCCACATTCATGTCTCGCCTCCCTAATGCCTGGTTCACACCATCCATCCACTCAAACTTCGGTCTACCTCTAAGCCCGCGACCACTCTTCTCCGCATTCATCACCCTGTTCACCAATCTCTCATCATTCATCCTCTCCATGTGCCCGAATCATCTCAGAACACGCGAATATACTCTGCCCTCTAACTTTTTTCACCATTCCTGTTTGGATTCGAACCACGTCGTTGGTGATCCGGTCTCTTAGCGTTACTCCAGCCATGCTCCTCAAACATTTCATCTCGAAAACATTCAATCATGTTCTCTCCTTTGCTCTCATCTCCCAAGTCTCAGCTCCGTAGAGCACAGTTGGGACAACACCACCCTCATACAGCCCTCTCATTGCTTCCATCCCCAACGTCCTACAGCTCATTACACTCTTCAGTGAACCCAACACTGTTCACCCCTCCTTCACTCGCGCCTTCACTTCAGTTTCCACTAGTTCAGTTATCACCACATAGGAGCCCAGATACTTAAAACACTGAACTTCCTCCAAGAGCTCTCCATTTAGGGGACACTAATTTTGCTCGCATCGACAGTCCTCGAGCGTATCATTACTTTACTCTTACCCACGTTCGCTTCCTCCTCTCACACACTCTACCAAACTCAGACACTAGCCTACATAGCTTCTCCTCTGAATCCGCAACCAGGGCCGTATCATCAGCTAATAACAACTGGCTCAACTGCCAACTCCGCCCATTCGCTTCCAACAGTTTAAGCTATTCAGTTTAATTGTTCGAAATGTTTGAAGTTAATTTATGTTTGCAAGGTATACTTGATGTTTGTTCATCGTCAGTTTTTGGTCGTTTAATTATTATGAGCTAGTTAGCGTTCATTATCAATGAATGTACCATGTTAACTACTCTCTGTCACCTATTGACCGCCTCCAATTTTTTTTAGCGAATCTTCATCGAATTGGCGTAACTGCAAAAATATTTTATATTCTCATTGAAGCATTTCCTACCACAAGATTTCGGCGAGTTATGGGATGGGCATAGTCACTTTCATGAACATGTCGAGTTGTCCACCTGTGCTGTTGACCAGGTTTTTCCTCTTTGTGACCTGTTTTTTATTAGTCCAATGTGATCAGTGCAGCATACGAACAACTTTTTCATGCTGGCAGTTACTCATCATTGGTAGACTGAAGTTGATTTATATTGTTTTTAGCTGTTTGTGCTGTCATTCACTTGCAGGATTCACCAGCATCAGCGATCTATTTGATTCTGTTGAAGGCCTTTGTTTCACTTAACAGTGGTGGTCCCTTTTCACCGAAGAACGTGAAGATGCAATTCCGGAACTATCCATCAGGTACCGAGCGATGCATCCATTCGAGGACATCCAATGCGCGGCCGCAGAGATAGTAGCCAAGATCAAAAAGCTGAAGACCAAACATCTGCTGGCTCCGACGAGTTCCTCTCGAAACGAATTAAGGCTTTCCCGGAAGAAATCGCCCCCAATCTCCTGGTGGTATTGAACCAATTACTAGAAAAGAGGGCGGTTCCCGAGGACATGAAGATAGCTGACGTCACTCCTATCTACAAGAAGAGGCCGAAAAATTTCCCGGGAAAGTACAGATCCATCAGTCGTGGACAAAATGTTGGAATCTTTCATTGCAAATCAAATAGTGAACCATCTGGAGACGAACAATCTCTTGGGGGGAACAGTCAGCATGATTATCGAGGTAAGAGATCATGCCTGACCAACCTGTTGAAATTCTTTCAGCACATGATCTATATCTACAACGACTCGAATGCCATCGATGTCCTATATCTTAACTTCAAAAAGGCATTCAACAAGGCCCCTCATAAGCGATTTCTTACAAAGTTGAGTTGAGAGCTCTTGGAGTTGTGGATAAAATCTCGGAATGGATAGAACACTGGCTCTCAGACAGAAAACAGCGAGTGGTGATCAACGGTGAAAGGTCATCGTGGGCCCCGGTTAAAAGCGGGGTCACCCAAGAATCACTTCTAGGCCCACTCATGTTCCTAATCTACCTAAATGACCCAGACACAGGTCTTATCAGCAGAATATCAAAATTTGCTGTCGGCACCAAACTAGGCGCAAACGCAAGCCTCACAGCTGTCGAGTACCTGCAGCAGGATCTCGACAAAATCGGGGAATGGTCCGTGGCATGGCAGATACACTTCAACACGGACAAGTTCCCCGTCGTGCTCATCGGTAGAGTCAACGAATCTGCGAACTACTCTACTGGGTAGTCAGATTCCGTCCACCAACTTGAGAAAGACCTATGAGTCGCGATCAGCGCGGATCTGAAGTTCTCCAGTCAGTGCGCAGAAGTAGAAAAGTAGGCAAACGAAGTCATCGGCCATATCAGAAGGCAATTCAGGTACAGAGATAAGGAAATAATCCTAACTCTGTACAACTCCCTAGTAAGACCTCTGCTGGAATATGCAGTCCAATTCTGGTCTCCCACTCAGCCACCCTGGTCCAGGGCATTAGGAAACTGGATAAAATTCAAGCAAGGGCAACGAAGATGATTGCATCAATCAGACATGGGTTCCAGAGAAGATTGAGAGAACTAAAGCTCTTCACCCTCGAAAAGCGCAGACTTCGAGGGCAGCTCATAGAGACCTTCAAAATCTTGAAAGGCTTCAATAACATAAAGCACAGGAACCTCTTAACTCTGAACAACCATCCCACCAGGAAACACGGGTTGACACTCCAACCAAAGAGATGAAACACCCAACCCTGCGGTGACTTGATGCATTACAGGATGATCAACGTTTGGAATAGACTTCCGCCGGCAGTGACCGCGAGCGAATCGGTTGACACCTTCAAACATAGGCTGAACCGGATCCTTCCAGATCTAAACTTCTAGTCACAGAGCCAAGGTAGTAGACAGATCAGGGAGCTAGGGGGTGAGGGCCGCCTTGCCGGACACGGCTGACCAACAGGACCTGCACTGCGTAAATCCCCAACACCCTACTCATACCTTTTAACCGATTGCTGGGATGGAGGGAGACAGCCTTGGACGCAATGACTGGGGAGACGCAGCCCCGTGCATGACACGACGGCATAACAAGGCCCACCCTGCGCAATTCCGAAAAAGTCAGCATCCACAGCTACGACCACCACACCATTCCACAGCCCCACACGACACTGTAGCTAAACAGGCAGCGACAATGTAGCTAAAACAGACCTAGATGGGCCGAGCCATGTGCCCACACGAGAGAAGCTGGCCACCTGCCCGTGGTGGGAGAAGCTAAGCTGTATCGCCTTACGATACAGCGAACCAAGCGCCAGCGCAGTGTGAGCGAAGAAAACCCTGCCCCAGTACACCGGTCTGGCAGGGCAGGGACAGCCAAGTCCAAGGCCTCTCGCCACACTGCTCCCCACTCTCTCAACAATAGGGTGGGGAGGGGAGATAGATCCCGCGACGGTTGCAGAACCAATGGGATGCTCTGCAGCACACAAAAGCCTCTCGGGTCACGGCGCTCCGGGAGGTTCACTTAAATGCAAATTGATGGATGGGCAGAGATGCCTCTTTGGATCTCAAGCTCCTTGCAATTCCTTGTTACTCGCTGTTGATACGGCTCCTATTCTTGTCGAGCTGCTGCACTGATGCGACCATGGTAATTGAGGTGACCTACTGTGTGAACAGTCGCCAATCATGTCACCCCAGCCTTGTGGGTAGACATTGTTTTATATAGTGCCTTTTTCATGTTGATACACCTTTTATATTTTACGGAGAATTTATATTTTTCCATAAAAACATGTGCAAAGATGTTTTGTTATTCCAAAGGTCGTTACTACTGAAGTTGATATTTCAAATATCGATGATCGGACCTATATTGATACTCGCCAACGCCGGCAAGGCTATATCAGGCTGCAGCAACCTTGCTAATTGGTTCACGATCGGTCACTCGCATCGTGGCTCCCTTTGATTATTGAATTTTATGTTGTCATAATGCCCTAAAACTAGATCTGATTTTCCTTGGTACGAATAGCGTGTGGCTAGTGATCCCACCCTTGCAGCTTCACTGCACCTTCAGTGCCGACGACGACCGTGCACAATTCCTGCCGGTGGGGCGCTTCCGAGCCTTAACCACATCTCAGGAAGCTAGCGTCCTTTTTTTAAATTTCCCTCGACGAGTATGGTAGGCTGAGCGGTTATTTTCAATCATCATGAAGATGTACAAAGCCTAAGTATTTGTTCTTTTAGCTCCACGGCCTTCAGCTATTACTCATTCAAATCTATGAATACTTCTCTCATTTGGTGATAAGCACGGTACTGCTTTCTCTTTTTCTTTTATTCTTTGGTCTCGCCTTCTTTGCCATTGTTATCCTGCTCTTTGGGCTAACTCGGTTCATGGCAACATTCCAACTCTCTCGCGTGAAGGGATACCTTTGTAAGTCCTACCTGACGAGAAAGTAGCATTCGGATGGCGTTATTAAATATAGTGAAAGCAGGATTGGATATGGCTGACGTATCTAGAACAGGAGGTGGTGGAGTTCTTCCATGAAGCTTGCCGCTAGCATACTACTACCCCTTTCTCTCTAGACTTCGGCCTATTAGGGTTGGTGGGCCACCCTTGCTGCATGTTTCCAACACCTCTTACTGTTCTTTAGGAAGAGGAAACTATCTTGTCACTCATTCCCTCCCCCTCCCCTTGAATATGGAGGAGCGCACTGTCTTTTTAGCTGTGTCCGAATATCAGCTCACCAGCTCTTACCCCAGTGCTAAATAAATGTGAAGATGACAAGTCATCAAGACGCCAAATCCCTAAAGATCAATCATAGCAGGTCTCGCACGTAAGGCCTAAACCCGGCCCACGTTGCCTTATATGGGTGAACAACCCAACTTGGACTTGTACGATTGTCTTTGATGTCACCAAATAGCACAGGCTTCATGGGGGTTTAAAGAAGTTGCTGGTTATGCGCTCAAAAGCATCTGCCTTACAGGCACAAACATATTCCTATATATTGCTCACTCACGCACATGTATGAATCCCTATGCCAACAGTCCCTTCCACACTGAGCCTTGAAGGATCCTTCAGTTTCCGTACGTCACTGACGTCATCGGGGATGGAAAAGAAGGCAATCTTAGCTGGCACTCAGTTTTAACAAGTTTCAATTAGGTTTAGTGGTTCTCCTGAGCCCTCCTGTCATAACCCTTTCCCTATAAACGTTCAAATTTGCTCTGCTGTTTGCTGAATACACGTAACTGGACCTTATTGGCGTGTCATCGCGCTGTCGGACGTCCGTTGACGGCAGCAGAGCCGGGAATATGCATAGCCTGCACAAACTTGACATTATTAGCATCTTTACACCAAATCTCACGATTCTGAGGTTAGTAAGAGTTTTGCTCGCGCTCATACGTCTTTAAGCTCTTTTGCCTTCAGTAATGAGGGCAAACAAGTTGTAAACTAAGCTGATTTATACCGATTGCTTGACATGTCAATTTACTTAACCTACGAACTTCACAATTTGTCTATCGGCATCAGAAGGTTTTCGCGCAGCCCCCATTACCTTTGAAATTCTACCCGTCTGACGATGGTAGAAAGGTGGATCGGAACGTCTATATAATTTCCTCAGTATTGCACGAAATATCTCGTTTTGAGCACTTACGCTGTTGTATAGCCTAGGATCCATCCTCATTTACAATCGGAACCAATAGGTAGCACGGTTTGGTTGTTCATGAACCCCCTAACCTTGGAACTAGCGTCTCTGCCACCGCTGGTCCTTTTCTCAACATTTTCCCCGCGAAGGCTGAGAGGTCATAATGAAGAATTTTGGGGCAAGCTTTTTGGCGACTTGTGACGCATACATGTCCATTGATAACACAGTCACTTATGCCCTTCGGTCAATATCGGGGAGAGAGCTCATAATTAGCCGTTTCGCGAGATCTCATTAAACGTAGAAGCCCACAGCGAAACCACCTGCGTTATTTACCCATCACCAACGACAGAATCGTACTGATTTTAACCTTCAACTTGGAAGGAGATGCACTCACTCGTGAGCAACATACGAACTTATGGCGGTTGTACTGGAAAACTCCAACTCTCGAACCTCACCATCATTTTTGAGACTAATCAGGATCCTTAACAACAAAAATGCCATGTAGACAGTCCAACCACACATCACTCGCCCCATACCATCACTTTGCAAACACCTGCCACCTACCACACCATCCGTACAATGTGAGATACTCGCGCAGCTGCACAAGTTACAGATTGACCCAAACAGTGATCCTCCCTTTACACATGACCATAGCTGCCTTCAGCCAGACCAAAGAATCATCAGCAACAGGCTTTAACGGCATATGCATTCATCTTACACTTAGTCGACACGTCATCAGGACTCTCCATCCTACTCGTGTAACACTGTGCCAACTCATGGAAATGAAAGAAAATTATAACCACCTTGAAACGCAATAATGCTCACGCAGACCAACCTCATTAACAACTATTTCTCGTACAGAATCTCTCGAAAATATATGGAGAGACTGGTTTTAAACAAAATGCACGCTCTAACCCACTTCCACATCACGACGCGGTTTCGGGACACAATCCACCTCCGCTGGAACCACCTGCAACACCCGAACTTGGCGAAGTTTGTTAGCTGGATAAC
>SDVV010029059.1:0-11871 GCA_016164225.1 Gammarus roeselii
ACAGACGAGACAGCGTTCTTGTCTAACCATCTCCTGTTAAAGACCTTATACAGACAGACGAGACAGTGTTCTTACCTAAGCATCTCCTGTTAAAGGCCTTATACAAACAGACGAGACAGAGTTCTTACCTTAGCATCTCCTGTTAAAGTCCTTATTCAAACAGACGAGACAGAGTTCTTACCTAAGCATCTTCTGTTAAAGGCCTTATACAAACAGACGAGGCAGAGTCCTTACCTTAGCATCTCCTGTTGAAGGCCTTATACAAAAAGACGAGACAGAGTTGTTACCTAAGCATCTCCTGTTAAAGACCTTATACAAACAGACGAGACAGAGTCCTTACCTGAGCATCTCCTGTTAAAGGCTTTATATAAACAGACAAGACAGAGTCCTTCCCAAAACATCTCCTGTTAAAGGTCTTATACAAACAGACGAGACAGAGTTCTTGCCTAACCATCTCCTGTTACAGGCCTTATACAGACAGACGAGACAGTGTTCTTACCTAACCTACTCCTGTTAAAGGCCTTATACAAACAGACGATACAGAGTTCTTACCTTAGCATCTCCTGTTAAAGTCCTTATTCAAACAGACGAGACAGAGTTCTTACCTAAGCATCTTCTGTTAAATGCCATATACAAACAGACAAGACAGAGTTCTTGCCTAACTATCTGCTGTTAAAGGCCTTATACAAACAGATGAGACAGAGTTCTTACCTAATCATCTCCTGTGAAAAACCTTATACAGACAGACGAGACAGTGTTCTTACCTAAGCATCTCCTGTTAAAGGCCTCATTCAAACAGACGAGACAGAGTCCTTACCTAGCCATCTGCTGTTAAAGGCCTCAAACAAACAAACGAGACTGAGTTGTTACCTAAGCATCTCCTGTTAAAGACCTTATACAAACAGACTAGACAGAGTTCTTACCTAAGCATCTCCTGTTAAAGGCCTTATATAAACAGACGAGACAGAGTCCTTCCCAAAACATCTCCTGTTAAAGGTCTTATACAAACAGACGAGACAGAGTTCTTGCCTAACCATCTCCTGTTAAAGGCCTTATACAAACAAACGAGACAGAGTCCTGGCCTAACCATCTCCTGTTAAGGGCAATATACAAGCAGACGAGACAGAGTCCTTACCTAGCCATCTCCTGTTAAAGGCCTTAAACAAACAAACGAGACTGAGTTGTTACCTAAGCATCTCCTGTTAAAGGCGTTTTGATCAGACTGAGGCAGACTTTTGATCAGACTGAGGCAGACTTTTGATCAGCTAAGGCAGACTCTTGATCAGATTAAGGCTCACCAAAATATCATGCCGAATACGTTTAGAACAAAAATTATTCATGATCAGAAATTATGTTTAATGGTACAAAATGTTAATAATAAAATACTGATAGGCGCTTCCTGAATCTATGATGAATAATTGTATACCATAATTCAATGTTGCATACATTTTCAAATTCAACTTAATTGTATGACTTCAAATTGCCTCTAATTTTTTGCACGTGTAAAATATTACTAAATTTTAATTTATAGAGCCCTGCGCTCCAAATCTCCATAAAACATCGTGTACCTTGCCCGGCGTCGCGCATAAGCATAATATTTATAACCTAACTCATTTTGATCTAGCAGCATTTTTTTCAACATCTATTAGAAAATGTAAGGCTCTCTAAAATATAGAAATATGCATCATAGACTGCTGAAGTTCCTCGGCTTAATCCTTATCAGCTTGTGGTCTGCAAAACATAGTGAAGTATTTACATCAGTTTGTGCTTATGAAATCCGCGTCTCTTGTCGAATGCAAAAATCTAGAGAATATTCTAAAGATTTTTTTTTGTTCGACTGGAAATCCCGGAATGTATTTGATGCTGTTCCAGAGTGTAATCCAAAAATAATTGCTAAGCAATGTTTTTCGTATAATCAATACGAGAGTTACTTTTAATACGTTCGTGAAAGTGCGTACATGTATTTTCTATTATGTCAATGAACTACATGCATAAAAATGATTTCCATGTACACATATAAAACATGGCGCCTACCCTGTACAAAGTGGTGTGCTTACTCAGATAATATGTTTAGATGAAGGTTGTAAGGTAGCTCGGTGTAGCATGACTGATTATGTGGTTCTTATATCTGATTTATATGCAATAAGGTAGCTACACTATGTAAGCATTCCATTAGCATACAAGTATATTTGAAAAAATATATCACATATGTCACTCATTTCACTCTCTCACTCCCTAAGTCCACCCTCGCATGCGACACCCCCCTCCCCTCCTAAGTGTAGTAGGAAGGGGGGGGGGTCTCTAGAAGTCTCTAAAGAGTACTGTTCAAAGGATTAACAAATCACGCTAGTCATTCGGGACCTCATTTGATGACCCTCGACGCAATGCCTAGAGGTGCACTCCTGTGATAACGACATGTACGGAATGGAATGCTGCTCGGTCGCAGCGTGCGGAGGTGTGTTTGTATTTCGAAATGAAGTTACTTTTTAAGCAAACCATTTTAGCTCATACGGCATGTTTAAGCAGGAAGGGAATCATTGTATGGTCTTATTAATTGTTTTAGAAGCCCACAACAAGTCCTGCATTGCCATTGCTGCCGCTTGTGAAAACACCCTGGGAACTGATTACATTTATGACAGTCTTTGCTACTGGCAATGATATACTTTTATTTGTGCGTGCCTTAAACCCGCTTCCAAGATGTTGCGCTGTAAAAAACAATACTGAAATGAAATGCAACATTTGTGCGTGTAGTGTATAAATGAACATTTACATTCCCGCATGCGGTGGACATTCTTCCAGGACATTACCTATTTCTTCAATAAGTCAAACATTCCCTATTTGTTCGATAAGTCAGGACGAACGAACTATTGATCTTCTGGAAATATGTAAAATCGACTCAAAGGAGTACACTCTGACAAAGGGAGTGTACTCCTCTGACAGAGGGAGTGTACTCTTCTGACAGAGGGAGTGTACTCCTCTGGCAGAGGGAGTGACTCCTCTGACGAAGGGAGTGACTCCTCTGACAGAGGGAGTGACTCTTCTGACAGAGGGAGTGACTCCTATGACAGAGGGAGTGACTCCTATGACAGAGGAAGTGACTCCTATGACAGAGGGAGGGGCTCCAATGACAGAGGGAATGACTCCTTTGACAGAGAGAGTGACTCTTATGACAGAGGGAGTGACTCCTCTGACAGAGGGAGTGACTCTTCTGACAGAGGGAGTGACTTCTATGACAGAGGGAGTGACTCCTATGACAGAGGAAGTGACTCCTATGACAGAGGGAATGGCTCCTATGACAGAGGGAGTGACTCCTTTGACAGAGGGAGTGACTCTTATGACAGAGGGAGTAACTCCTATGACAGAGGGAGTGACTCCTCTGACAGAAGGAGTGACTTTTCTGACAGAGGGAGTGACTCCTATGACAGAGGGAGTGACTCCTTTGACAGAGGGAGTGACTCCTATGACAGAGGGAGTGACTTCAATGACAGAGGGAGTGTACTCATCTGACAGAGGGAGTGACTCCTCTGACAGAGAGAGTGACTCCTCTGACAGAGGGAGTGACTCTTCTGACAGAGGGAGTGACTCCTATGACAGAGAAAGCGACTCCTATGACAGAGTGAGTGACTCCTATGACATAGGGAGTGGCACCCATGATAGAAGGAGTGATTCCTATGACAGAGGGAGTGACTCCTTTGACAGAGGGAGTGATTCCTATGACAGAGAGAGTGACTTTAATGACAGAGGAAGTGTATTCCTCTGACAGAGGGAGTGACTTCTCTGACAGAGGGAGTGACTCCTCTGACAGGGGGAGTGACTCCTCTGACAGAAGGAGTGACTTCTCTGATAGAGGGAGTGACTCTTATGACAGAGGGAGTGACTCCTCTGACAGAGGGAGTGACTCCTCTGACAGAGGAAGTGACTCCTCTGACAGAGGGAGTGACTCCTCTGACAGAGGGAGTCACTCGGCGCGAGGCAGGGTATCGGCGCGACTGCTGGCATGTGACAGTGTTCTAATGACTCGCTTTTGACTAAGAATGATGGCTTATTAGTTTGTTCGTTGGTAGAAGCATACACGTTTATGCAGTTGGTCAAAAATTGATGGGCAAGGCTGTAGTACAAGATATTTTTTCGTCAAAGTTGTTATACTATTCCGAGTTTTGTAAAGGATGCCACACGATTTCGATCATTTCCCTGCCACAATAAATGATGTGTTCGTACCGATTGAGTTATTCATTCACTTTACTATAATTCATCAGTCCGTGTGTCTTGTCGACATTTAGCGTCAGCTTGCAGAACGTGAACCAAATTAAAATGTGGACCAATAGATTCTTCACGTTGGCAAATAGTGATACAACATAAAAAAAATGTCCGTCTAGTACATTGTAGTATCAACTGCAAAGATGATAAAGAAGGGTATAAAGGTCCCAGGATCGATCCTTGAGGTACCCTACATTGAGCGTATATGTGATTGACAATTTTTTACGTCAACCCGCTGAGGGTATTGCTGTGGCCAAAATTTGGAGAGCGGTAAGAGATTTACAGTGACGATTTAGAAGCCTAGGGTCACAAGTTCGAGTCCTCCGAACAAGGTCGGGAGGCGAGAAGCAAATACAACCCTGATTCGTGCTCAGTGCTCATTTGGCTCAGCTAAACAATATATACGTTGCTAATCTTTCAGTATTGTATTTTTTGTATTGGAAACTATCATTCACAGGATATCAGACAATCAATACATCATGTTGCTAATAGTCCACTTGATAGATTTGTAGCCCATAAATTGCGCCATTATTTAATATTCCTATTTGGTCCTTATATACAGTTGGCCCGAAGAAAGGGTTAAAATCACCTCCATTCCAAATAGGTAAATATTATTTTAAAAACTCCATTAAAAATGGCTTAGAACTCTTTCTCTAATTAAAAATAGTTTGATAGCATCACCACTTTGCCTCCATTTTTGCAAATGTTTGCACTACCTCTTGCTTGATATAAGCTGTCAGACTCGCTGAATATGTTCAAGGTAAGCAAATCCAATGGAAGAACGATCACCAGAACAGTAGATTTGAGTGGACAAATTGATTCTGTGGCCACATGAGACACCGCATGTGTCTTTTATCAAGCATTTACCTCTTACTTCAATTTTGTCAACAGCTAACCGCACCAAACTGTAATTTTGTTTGCAAAATTTTATTGTTTACACATGCAAAAGTTTTGTTGAGGCCCATATAAGTTGCATCAGAGATTCTCTGACTATTAAACACGTCAATAATATCTTCGCAAAATGTACCAGTCTAACGAGCGATATTGATTGTGGCTCAGAAGATCATTAGTTTCAATATTATGTGGTAATCAAGCAAATAAAGAAATCATAGGTTGATATTGGGTAATAATATCTCCGTTTGCTTTTTTTTCCTTGCACAAACTTTAAATATTTTGAGTGCATCACAAAAAAATCCGTGTTGGAGTGCCTTATTGAAGAGCTGAGCCAAGAGAGCAGCAACAATTCCAGAGATTGTTTTAATTACATTGATTGGGATGTCATTACAGCCACTGCCTCCGGTATTTGTTGAAGCATTCATGATGGCTTCGACTTTGCACTGGTCAGTAGGGTTTGAGATTGTCTGTTCGGGAAATGCATTCTACAAGTAATTTTCAAAAGGGGAGTTGTTGCTAATAATACATTAATTTAGTGATCCAGGACTACCATTGCAATAATTCTGGAAAACATCATTTGTCTGTGAGCCAGTGATGACATTTGCATTCGTCTGTGAGCCAGTGATGACATTTGCATTCGTCTGTGAGCCAGCGATGATATTTGCATTCGTCTGTGTGCCAGGACGAATACATGACATTCCGTGAACTGCCTTATGACAAGGGTCACGCATCATGAAACCACCAATGAGGTTAATTCGTACACAGAAATGCTTCGTTGAACTCTGGTCTAGATTCACACGGGCACTTGCGTCAAACAACAAAAATTGAAATATTATGAAACTCAGTCCCCTAAAATTATCATGGAGGCCGCTGGGCAGGCGTTGAAACACACTTGGGGGCTGGTTGGTCATGTTAATTTTCCCCCCCTTCACTTCCCCTTTGCTTTCTACGTGAACAAACCGTCCTGTTGTATCAAGACCTCCTACAGAAAACATGTGGCATGGTTGAAATTTCGACAGGTCTTACATATTAATATCCTAGCGTATCTAAAAATCTTAATTAAGTGTGGTATGTCATTTTTAAGTGTCGTCAAGAAAAAAACAATTAATTCTCACAGTGCAGTTTGCTTACAACATAGACCTATGGAAGATGACCACACTTGAGGTTCATTGTGGAAAAAACTTGACCCAATGTTACAACATGATTGTGTTTGATATTGACTGCTGCGGGCGCACAATCATGCTGCTTGACATATACCAAGACCATATGGATACAGCGTTTTTTCTGTCCATGAGAGCCACGGAACGTTTTGGAACTTGGATAGTCTTGTAGTGATATCGTATGAAAACTTGAATTTAATTTACACGAAACATAAAACAGGATTTAGGTAAGCTTGCTCTAATTATTATTCCATGGTAACGATGCACAGGATTGCTACATCTGCGGCTGCGGTGCTCCCTGTCTCGACTTGGGATAGTTCACCCTGAAAGAGTGTACCCGTTTTCTCTGTTTTCTACGCGGGTCCGTTTTCTAACAGCTGCAGGACCCTCCTGCACTGTCGTGATGGAACGGCGCTGTTACTAACTGGGTCGCTAGATACAGTAATTTGGGTGACGGCGCTCCCATCACGGGCCGTTGACGGTTGACTGATGGCACTGTGGCAGGAGCCGCTTGGCCTTTAGGCCTGCGCTGTAACTAGGGACAAACAAGGAGTCATTTTACGCTGAGTTGGTAAGCTTGGAAAAATCCGTAGGCCTTACAGGCTCTTTGGTCGTGAGAGGGTAATATTTGTTTACACGGTGAACCCCTTACGGCGGTGGACTAGAGTGCTGGCACATCATTTTTTAACGGTGGAAGGTTCCCTGGGACGACGCTCAAGCCTAACGGTATTATCAGATACGCACACATGGGGTGAAATTACTGAATGATCGTAGCAGGGAAGCTTACATTCTGTTGACCTTGAGGACAATGGAAAAAATCGTTAACTGGGCTGCTGAAAAGTGCCCCGTTCCCAGGCAAAGGGCTCGCTGAGACGTTGAAATTTGACCTCACAGAATATATGGTCACACGGTAGGAAATGAGCTGCTGCTGCCCTATGTATGGTACACGAAGACGTGAAGAACGCATTAAACGAGGTGAAGAACATGACATTTTGGACTGGGAATCCGTTAGTTGCAAATAAGCAAACACGAAGATAACTGAATTTTAAAAACTGTTTATGTTAGTAGGGAGTATACGCTCACACCAAAGTAATGTACTTAACACAGTCGTCGTTGATACAATATTTAACGAAGAATGCACATACTTCACTAACACAATCGTCATTAGACAAATCGTGTAATTCCTATACTGACAATGACTGACACTAGATCAGTAAAACATCGAAAAGGTGTTACCAGACACGAGCATGGGGCAAGAAACACTGGGACACATTGCACTGCACAGGACATGGCGTTTTAAAACAGGAGTTTGTTAGGTAAAAAATCACACAGATCGAAATAACGCAATTAGGAATTTACTTATGTAATGAAAGGTACGCCCAAGCTTAATGCCAGACTTATACCCAAATATCTACCCAACAGATGTTCAACGGAACACAAAATATGGGCGCATGGTAAATTGCCATTTGAATGGTTAGAGGACAGTATACACCAGATGGGAATTTAGCTATGTAACTGGAGGTGCACGTAAACAAAACATTCTCATTATTTCGTTCCCGCAAATTCAGTCTCAGAAGATCTTGATGAAGCAACACAGAATAGAAAGGAGACCTTGACCTCTACTGAGCATGGAAAGTCAAAATAGAAGTTCCACTTTGTAATCAAAAAGGGGTATAGCAACAGATAACGAACGAAACTATTTATTTACAGCCTACGGACACAGTACACGGACTGACTGGGTCAGTTCATAGATTAATAGTTCCTCATACAATTTCCACGACTACTTAAGGTGGCATACTGAAATGGAACTTTCCCTAAGTAATTAAACGGGCTCACCAATACACACTGACGGATAATTAGTTCTATCCCGACCGGGGCCCAACACTGTAATATGACTAACACTGGCTCAGTTGATGCATAACTAAAGTTCTCATTGCAACCGTTCCTGCATAACTCACACACTCATCGTTAACGCCCGGAAATTAAAGAAACTCAACGCTTTTAGAAGACAACGCTGTCGGTCAATAATAATAAACGCGCAATTTTTCCTTGCACGTCGGTGAATTAAAAAATAGTTTTATCCACCGCAGCTATTATCAATGTGCCGCAAAAATTTACCTCGGGACAACGATTTGCACTCATTTCTTTTCGTGAGTTGCACTGCCACTAATTGATTGCACAGGGATTCGTCATAAAAAGACACAAACGAATGCGGCGGATGAGCCTATTCCAACACTTTTGCACTGCACTGTCTGACGTTTAGGTCGTCCATAGATTTTTTTTCACAAGGGCAGCACTGAATTTAATATTGGGTTATTCACCCCAGAGTGACACGCATACAGTCAATTCATGATAAGGCGAAATAAAACAGTATGGGTATTGTGGAAGATAGAAATTACGACCATGCAGTTGCACGTTGGGATACGTTGCAAGTGGTCCAAGGGCGCCGTTGCTCGGGCAGAGCCCTGTGAGGAAACGCAGATTTAAGATAATTGAAGGAGATAGCTATAGTGATAGCGGAAGAGGGTCAAGGCGAATAGCAGGAGACAGGAAAGACATATAGGTCGGGGACACTTCACCATGGCTTATAATATATATTTAGAAACTCATGAACACGGTTTTGATAAAAACAACCTATTTAAACACCGATTAAATTGGTCCGGCCCTTCCACACCACACTGCATCGGTTTTACACAATCACCGGGAAACCCGACCAGTTACAACGAGATGAAACGGTACCGCCCGGACGGAATTCCCACACATCTCTAGACCTACGTGGCACCGTTCGAAACTAATTAACACAGTTATGAGCCAGCTACGCAATACCGAAGGTACCCCCACAGCTGCTGTACGAAGCTCTTGACGATCCTACTCGCCGCATAGGAAGAATCACCACGTCGTCGCTCCCCACTCATGAAGAAAATGCCCCGCATACCGATTCAGGTGCCAGGCGTACTGCTCTTACAGCTTTGCAGCGGATGTACGCGTCACAATTGCAGCTCCCCCCCCCCCCTCCCGCTGAGCCCCGGCGTTGGATGCACAGGGTATCTGCCCCCACAGCTGTCGTCACGTCTCCCCTTGACGATGATGCCCCCTGCAGATAGATATCGGTGACAGACGTACTGCACTTGCAGACTTGCAGCGGATGAATACCTCCTCGAGATGCGGTATAACAAATGCATTAAATAACTTGAGCATACTGTGTTGGTTTTTGTACGAGATAGTCTAGGATGTCATACCTAGCATTTTGTTGCCTTTCTTGGCAGCATCGTTTCATTGCTAGCTGCTTTTTAAGTTGTTACTAATGATAACACATAAATCTTTCTTTTCGGTGACAGGAATGAGTTTCTTTCCGGACATGGAATTTTCGTGATTGGTGTTATGAGGACCTTTGTGCATAACTTCACATTTGTCTACAATAAATTTATTTTGCTACTTTTCTTCCCAATCAACAATTTTGTTCAAGTCTAGTTGGATCTGCTGAAACTCAAGTTGAGTTTGCACTTCACCTCCAATCTGTGTACCGTCTGCAAACTTGCTAATGTTTGAGAGTACGTTGCTATCGAGATCGTTAATGAATATAATAAAGAGAACAGGACCTAACACGGATCCTTGAGGCACGCAGCTTGGAACAATACCCCAGGGGGAGGAAGCTCCGTTAAGTACAACTCGCTGCCGTCTGTTCGTAAGCCAGCATTTTTTTCCAGTTGTTAAGCTTGCCTTGAATGGCAACGCTGTGCAATTTACTAATTAGGCGCTTGTGGGGGACTTAATCAAAGGCTTTTTAAAAGTCAAGGTAGATGATATCAATTGGAGATTTGGTGTCTTGGATTTCAATAAACATTCTTGAAAAAGTAACAGCTTCGTGAGACAGGAACAGTTGTGTCCAAAGCCATGCTGAGAGTCGCCAATCAGTTTGTTGGATTCTAAGAATACTGTAATTTTATCCGTTATCATACTTTCCATCAATTTGCCAATGACTGTAGTGAAACTAATTGGACGGTAATTGCCGGGACACCTTTTTGTCCCCTTTTTTGAAGATTGGAGTAACATTGGCCTCTTTCCATTTAGAGGGGCAGGTGCCGTTTGATAGAGATTGGGTAAAGACGTTTGATATATGTTCTGCGATTTCGTTTCTAGCCTCTTTTACAATTTTGCGATATACTTGGTCTGAACCTGGAGATTTTGTAACTTTCAATTTATCTATACATTTAACAGTTTTGGCGGGGGAAAAGTTCACGGTGCTGAGGGCTTCAATTTATCTTTCCGCTATGATATCCTCGGGATTAGGAATATCCTGATTCTCTAACGTAAATACAGAACAAAAGTATTCATTATGTAGGACACTCATTTGGGTGTCGTCTGTTTCTAGCTCACCAACATCGTTCTTTAGAGGACCAATTACAGATCTTGATTTTTTTTCTCGAAATATAACTAAAAAATTGTTTTTGATTTGTTTTGGCATTGTTGACAATGCAGTTTCATAGTATTTCTTCTTTCGTTTCAGGACCCTCTTTAGATCTCTTCTGCTGATGTTGTGTTGTTTCTATTTTGTCGAGTGCTTTGCTTTCGTTTGTGACTGTAGACGCTGCAATTCTCCTTTCCAGTACTGAGGCTGATTGACTGTTGTTCGCTTGTTTCTGCTCGGGATATGCTCATATTCAATATTTTCATGTCCAGTCAAGAAATTGTTTAGCATTGATTGACATCTTGTCCGAGGGTTATGTTTGCAGACTACATTGACTCTTTCAAGCCATCAAAGTTAACTAATCTAAAGTTAGGGATTTTTTCACAGCTTATTGAAGTTTTCAACTCGAGCTCTGTCAATAAACGGATACAGTTGTGGTCACTAGTTCCGAGGGATTCGCCCAATTCAACGTTCGTGACATGAGAGTCGCTTGCACTAAATAAGAGATCAAGAAAAATGTTACCTCTTATAGGTGCCTTCACCATTTGGGCCATGAACTAATCGTCTGCAAAATCAATCAGACGTTGACCGGTAGCAGGGCATTCATCTGTTTCCCAATCAATGTCATGGTTATTGAAGTCTCTATGCACAATACTGTGTTGTGTTGTGATGACATCGACACGGGTGTTGTAAAGATCGATATAATCTGTAACCTTGTTTTTTGGGGGGCGATAGACGAGAGTGATTTGATATTTTTCAATGTTTCGCGACTACTTGGATAGATACTATGTCCTGTCTGCCGTTTGGAACAGTATCTTCTAATATTTGCAGAGTGTTTTTCACAAGAAATAGCACTCTTCCGCCCTCTCGGCCTTGTTTATCTTTGCGAAATAGTGAGTAACCAGGGAGAGTAAATTCGTCTAAATAATGCCTGGTGCTCAATTTCATCCACGATTCCGTGATTGCTATTATGTCGATATTTTCATTCATAGCAAAGATACCTAATTCTTCGGTTTTGTCTCGGAGACTTTTAGCGTTCACATAGTAACATTTGTGAGTGCCGGAAGTCACATTAGTTTGATTTTCTTGACTTATACTGCTTCTCCTGCGAGGTCTTGTGTCGGAGCCAAGGCTTTATATATATAAACATAT
>SDVV010029060.1:0-11871 GCA_016164225.1 Gammarus roeselii
AAGCAAGCTCTCAACAGGCTAAAAAACATCTTAAAACAGTTCAAAGATTATTTATTTTAGCCTCCCAAAGGGCCTTCAAAGGTTACCAAATGCATTCAATCTATCCAGAGCTTATCAGAGCACACTGAATTTTTTCAAATTGTTCCAAAGGTCAGCATAACTTTATACCCTGTGTCGTTTACCACATATTGGCCGCCATCTTGGTACTAGCAATATACCATCAATTTTTGGACAAAACTTATGCAAGTAACTTTAGTGCCAGCAAGCTTCTGAGGGAGAGCTCATCTTCTCTTCGATTATAAATAAACGGAGCCCTCCACTTTTGATAGGGCTGCTTAGTAGTTTTTATATGCAGGTAACTGCCGAATCCAGATGCTATCACCGGAGGAAAGGAAAAAACTCGACAAAAAATCCATCGTATATCAATTTAGTGAACAATTGTCGAGACAGCTGGAAATAGCGTCAGTTGCCCCTTCCTTGTCTGACAAAGCGCTCAGCTCCTGATTGCCAGATGACGTGTTTTCCGCTATACATGTTTCCTTGGCGTGAGCTCTGATTCCTGGACAGCTATTTCGAACGGCAACTGTGCACAGATTCCAGGAAAACAATTACCAACGGGAACTGTGCTCTGATTCCAGGAAAACAATTCCAACGGAAACTGTGCTCTGAATCCAGGATAACAATTCTCAATGGAACTGTGCTCTGATTCCATGACTACTGATCCAGAGGTGAACTGTGATACAATTTCATGACAACTATTCTAGATGTGAATGGTTTTTCTTTCCAGGATAGCCATTTCCGACGAGAACCTTGCTCTGATTCCAGGATAGCCATTTCCGACGAGAACCTTGCTCTGATTCCAGGACAACCATTTCGGACGAGAACCTTGCTCTGATTCCAGGACAACCATTTCGGTCGGGAACTGCTCCTGCAATTTGTTCCGCCGGATGCGCCGTTCCATTTCATCTACGTTTTATTTAAACAGAAGAATTTTGGCGGCCGCACGAAATAGCGAGCGTCCTCTGGAGGCACCGAAGCTGGTGTGGTTTGGAGGAAGACACAAGAAAGACTGATGCTGTCGCCTGGACCTGAGGAACAAAGACACAGCAAGCGTCGTCTGGAGGCACCGAAGCTGGTGTGGTTAGGAGGAAAACTCAAGAAAGACTGATGCTGTCGCCTGGACCTGAGGAACAAAGACACAGCAAGCGTCGTCTGGAGGCACCGAAGCTGGTGTGGTTAGGAAGAAAACACAAGAAAAACTGATGCTGTCACCTGAACCTGAGGAACAAAGACACAGCAAGCGTCGGCCTGAGGCAACGAAGCTGGTGTGGCTTGTAGGAAAACACAAGAAAGACTGACGCTGTCGCCTCAGCCTGAAGAACAAAGACACAGCAAGCGTCGTCTGGAGGCACCGAAGCTGGTGTGGCTTGGAGGGAAACACAAGAAAGACTGACGCTGTCGCCTCGGCCTGAGGAACAAAGACACAGCAAGCGTCGTCTGGAGGCACCGAAGCTGGTGTGGCTCGGAGGTCACCTGAACCTGATGATCAATGATTCTAAATGACGACGACACTTCTACCGAACCCGACATCGGCAGAAGAGGAAAGTCATTCAAGACTCGTTAACTCACTTTAAAATAATAAAATATAGAACTATTTAGTGAATCATGAGTGGTCTAAAATGATCACCGAACGGCAGATAAGATTGTTGCAAAGTATAGCAGCATTAAACAGCATTATTGCCAATTGCTTACGCTAATTTCGGAGACATATTTTCATATGATATTCTCAGGCTTGTCCCAGTGAGATACCTCTAACGATTTCGGGCGTGTTAATATGTATCACCGGTGTTGACTTAGGCAAGTAACACTCTTGGATATGACAATATTTTGAATGACATCAACGCGCCACTTTAAGTGATTGAGTCTAATCATAAAATTTCACAACTGTTGAAGTAGAAGATGAAGTCTGAAACCTGATCCATTAATCCATATGCTGAGCCACTTTGTAAAGCAACTTTTTCCTAATATGATGTTGTTGATCAGTGAACATCACCGTCTGAGTCCCTAGTTGAGTTCGTACAGCGCCATTTCTTTCCCATTACACGGTTTCCAAACTACCAATTTCAGCAAACCAATTTTCTCTTCCAGCTGCTTATTTGGCCGACTATTCATAGCGTCTCTTTTGTTGGGACTGAGTAAGAATCGGGAAATGTTGTCCCGTAGTCCAGCTGCTATTCAGCATCTGTTGCTTACTTCTCTGCCAGTTATGGAACTGGATAAGTGTCAATGTTACAGAACACGGAATGGACCGCACCATCTCAAGCGACAATATTCATTGGTAGTCACTTATCCTGCCGTACCTTAACTATCCTAATCTACTCTAGAACCTGTTTTAGTGTCCGCTGTCTATAAACATCGTTTTTTTTGTGACCGATAACATAGAAAAAAACGTAACATTTAGTTACGGTTTCTTATGCATGTGTAACATTTCATAAACCTTCATAAGAAACCTTAAAGATTTTTATAAAACTTCCTTCTACTGGACACTTTACTTCATTCAATATAATTATTGGCAGCTAAAACACTCAGCAAGTCTGTACGACGGCCACGCGCGTGTGTTATCATAGTACGGGCCGTCCCTCATAGCTGAGGGACGGCCCACTACCTCAGGCCTGTTAGTGAACTGAGGGACGGCCCATTACCTGATGCCTGTTAGTGAGCTGAGGGACGCCCATTACCTCATGCCTGTTAGTGAGCTGAGGGACGGCTCATTACCTCATGCCTGTTAGTGAGCTGAGGGACGCTCATTACCTCATGCCTGTTAGTGAGGTGAGGGACGGCTCATTACCTCATGCCTGTTAGTGAGCTGAGGGACGCCCATTACCTCATGCCTGTTAGTGAGGTGAGGGACGGCTCATTACCTCATGCCTGTTAGTGAGCTGAGGGACGCCCATTACCTCATGCCTGTTAGTGAGCTGAGGGATGGCCCACTACCTCAGGCCTGTTAGTGAACTGAGGGACAGCCCATTACCTCATGCCTTTTAGTGAGCTGAGGGACGGCCCATAGAATCTCACAACGCAAGTGCATAGTTCTGAGCACCTCAGGCCTTTTAGTGAGCTGAGGGACGACCCATACGATCTCACAAGGCAAGTGCTTAGTTATGAGCATCCATCGTGAGACCAAGGTTGTCCGATAACTCCAGCGGGAAGCGATCATAGCCTTCATGCCTTTAGAGAAATCATTGCCCAATGTTGATGAGTAGGAATGTTCTATTGTGCATGCATTTCAGTTCATAAAAATGAATACTGATAAGCTAAGCGTTTAATCATTTTGTTACTGTCTTCAATACCTGTCACGGATTATAAAGATACATATTTTATCGTCAATATGTGTCAAAGATCAGTGTCATATACTTATTGTTGCACTGTAAAATCATTCATGCACTGCAAAATCATCCCAGCAAAACCGAGTATATTGAATTAGTAAATGAAGAACAACATCCAAGCTTAATTATGAGTAACATGTGTGTTCATAAGCGGGCAGCAAGTTGTTAGCATCTGTTTTTGCTATATTGTACAATACTTAATTTTGATTGGGCAAGCAACATTTTCTATTGTTCGAAATTTTCAAAATTATTCAGTGGATTATTGTAGCCCCGGATGGTGCCCTACTGTGGACGCAATACTTCTTTGAATATTCAGCCTGATGGTTTCCAAACTTTCATGAATGTTGTCTCTTCTAATTAATTTTTACATTCAAATTTCAGTGTTTCATGAATGAATTTTTTTTTTTGCCTCCTAGCATCCCATAAACGATGTTTATCCAGAGGAGATGTTATGAAGGCTGATGTCGGAGATTGGTAAGGGGCGTGAGTGGAGGAATCTGTGAGTAAATGTGGGTAAAATACAGCAATGCAATGTTCGGGCAATGACAAAGCGAGGGAATCTGTGTCTGGAGCGAAGTTGGAGGAAGTTCAGTATTTTAAGGGCCTAGGCTCATATGTGGAGAAGATTGGACAAGGGGGAACTGAGGTAGAATGTGGAGTGAAGGAAGGTTGTAAATGGTTGGGTTCCCTAAAGGGTGTATTGAGGTACAGGCTCTTGGGTTTGGATGCAAAGCGAGGGTTTTATTTAAGGGTTATTGTTACAATTGTGTTCTATGGGATAAGAGGACGAGAGAAGATGCTGGTTGGATAAGATCAATAGTACCTATGCTAGAATTATCATGAGGGCGAGGAAGAAGTTGGGGGACAGAGTAGATTTACGCGTTCTGATGTTGTTCGACTACAAAAGGAGGATGGACGATGGGAGGGGGGTAACAATTGTGATATGGATGAAGATGAGAGGTCGGAGGTCTAGAGGACGGTCAAAGTATAGGTTGATGACTGGCCTATTTCAGGTTTGGTGGGGAGAGACATCAGGGTGAAGGTAGCGAGATTACGTGCGAGGGTAGGTGAGAGTCAAAAATGATTGTGATTGGATGAATTTGAACGCGGTCCTGATGCGCTTTCCAACTTTGTCTGAAGCGTTTAGATATGTGGAGGGCAGGAGTGAAGGAGGTCCTGGCTGTCATAACGCACCAGTAAAAGCTTTCGGAATTTTGCTGCTGACACTGATTTCTGGCCTTACTTCTAGCCCAAAGTGTGAATTGTGAGCTACTGACGGATCCTTTAAAAACGATCCTTTGGTGTGTGTGAGTGCACGAGAAGAGTGAGAGGTGTATCAGGTTATCGGCTATCTCCCTTTTGAGAGATTTGGCCTTGTGCTCGTATCGGTGTCAGTATGTTCTTCAATATCAGCATTTTAGAAGAGAACAGCAGAAAGCATTGGCTTATTCCTATAAGCTATATATTATATTATACATAGACGTAGAACCGTTTATACATATGGGTCTTATTAATGTTGTCAGTATCTGTAGCAGTAGCCCGGAAACAACTCTGCTTTATTGTACCTTCACAATTGGTGGCTTTAGAACCAGGGTTTCCACTGCATCTGAAAGTGATCACGTGACAAAAAATAGACTAAAGCGCAGACCCTTTCATCAAATCTGCTTCATTTCAGTTAGATATTGTTGACGGCCCCTATTCGCAATATTTCCCACGTCCAACCGTGTCAAGAGAGTATGTAACTAATTGAAAATATTTCCACCGATCACGGGATACAAATGGATGAGGATCATGAATGACGATTCTAGCTACCTAACAGGAATATAACCTAACTACCTAAATTTTCGGCTCTCCTCAATTGTCACATATGAAAAAGTATTACATATATGACTACATAAAATTATTTTTATTCGCGTTAGGAATCCAAGTTCCTCTTTTCTACTATGAAGGAGTTTCCAAGCTCTTATCTTTGCTCTTTATCATTCATAAGAATCTTTGCAATTGGTCTATCAATATTTTTTTTGAACAAATGGAAGCTGATTCATAGTCTGATGACCAATGTGATTAAACGCTGTTGCTCATATGAATAAATGGTCGTAACATAAAATAGCATTCAATCATATAAAATAACACTCTGGATGGATCGTTCTCAAGTTCATTTAATATTTCTAACGTGTGATAGAACTTCAGGTGATCATCCGATGAGGTACGTAGATAAATCTACGGACATTACTTCCAATATTTAACTTACTACTTGCATGACATCGTTTCTGCAACAGCATAGTAGGCACTGGAGGAAGTAGATAAACTGTTCCACTAGTTGTATTGCCGTTTTAGTGTATACATGACTTCAACTCTGTGTAATATTATTTCACTTTATCCCCTGGGTAAATCAACAAACTGATTCCAAAAATTTGTTATCTGATATATGTTGGCAACAAAGGCGAAGTTTAGTTTTTTTAGGAGAGATTGTGAACTGTTCAGTTATGTACATGGCCAGAATTCCTTACTGTCTTTCTAACCACGAGTGATCCTGTAAAAAATTAATAAAGGGAAAAACTGCAGAGCGAACTAAATTAGTGCATGAGTGGCTCAGTTGCCAATAGGAAACTTTAGTACTTTCTTGTTACCCTAAATAAAATACAAATACTTAATGTAGACGATATCTTCTCAATTTCTGAACTAGTTTTATTTTAGAATTGAGTATTGTCGTTCACATTGCTTCGAACAGCTGTTGCGACGGCCACCTATGTCGGCAAGGTTGCAGTATCGTTTCAGAGTCTTGATCCAAACATACTCTCCAAAAGCAATCTTTTACTCCGTTCAGGATCTCATTCATACCCATATTGAGTCTGGATAAAGCTACTCTGCGAGAGAATGTATCACGGCAACCCATTCCTCACGGTAATGTTTCTATGCCAAACAGAAATATCGTGTAGACCGCCTCTTTTTTTGGCTTTCTTCGACGCACCTGCAAGCTGTAAATAGTAGCAGTTTTGGAAAGACGGATGGAGTTTACTTCGGAACGAGGGTCAATGAAAGGAAACCATCGAGCAACGTTGGCTCTATCAGAACCACTGAGACTGCTTTAGATGTTAACATCCCGAAATTGGGTTGTATTGTGACTGAAATCCTCGGAGGAGGATATCTGATAGCGTGTGTCCTCTCATACAATTTGAGAAATTGTGGTCTCAGAGATATTTTTGTTGCCTTCGACCATTCAGGTGATCTTATTATTAGTGAACTTAAGATTTCGTACTATTCTGTGAGGGCTTAGACAGTTTTAATCTTAGAAAATCTTTGACAGTTGTGTGTTGTGATTTTCTTCAGATGCTTTAGAGATGTCTTCGTATTAATCTTATGATGAGTGAATCAATTTATTATGAACCAAACCTCGAGGATTGCAAGCACTAGACGCAGTCATTGGACATATTATGAACATTTATTGCGCAAAGGCTGTACGCAAGCATATGCAATTTGTGGGTATCAAATATCCGTTACGGAATACCTACCTATTGCGGAACAACGAAATCAGGCAAACACTTTGCATATCATCATCGCTGCTTTCTCAGTCATTCCCCGGACAATAAATCTATTCTCCCGGTAAGGGCACCAAACATTTATAACATCCCCATGGCAATATATTATCCACTCCAGCAAGAAGTCTGAGGTGTACTTAAAATTCGTTTTGAAGAATAGAGTAACAAACTACCTAAATAATATATGAGAGTAATAGACACTATTCATAATGTAGCTGATAGAATACATGCATATATTCAATGTAACTACATTGCAATCATCACCTCATGTGTCATGATGTAAAGAATTATAGATGATGGTCAAGGATTTTTTTTCCAAACTTAAATACAATAATGTCAAAGTCCTGGTAAAAGTTTTATTTTCCCTACTAAACCATTCGTGGGACCAGAATTGTGTACAAGTGAGGGTAGGGGAAGTAAGAGAGTATGACAATGCGGAGCAAAAATAATTCCACTCGCCCAATTGGCCTATTTTGGGAGGAGTGTATCGCATTGATTATTTACTATTGATCGGTCCTTATATTATTTTATGCTCTGGTTTAAGTTTATCAAAATTGGAAAATACATCAAATGAAACTATTTAAGTCCCATCGTAAAATGTTAATCTGTTTACTACTCACAAGGCGAGCTGTTCAAACATTGACTAGCAGCTGTAGGAATTACGGGTCGGTCTAAAGAGTTTCCAGCTACGGTGCAATTGAACGATTGAGGAGCAGAGTTACATAACTGCATTTGGGCTTTCGTAGAAATAATTTTGAGCAGCTGATGTGGTTATGCAACTTTGCTTCTCGGCTCTTCAATTGGTAATGTCTGCAGACCCTCGTCATTTTGATTCAGCCAAAATGGATTTGATTCAATAAAATGGATTACTCTGAAATTAATGTCTAGCAGATATTTTCAATGAGTTCATGTCCACAAACTGTGACGTACGGTCAATAGGTTGAGTATGGGCGCCCGTTAATCCCTGTTCCACTCACGTAATGTTACTGGCGACCCCAGCAACGCCAGCTGCTGGGCGACGCAAGTCAATGTCGACTGATGTTTAATAGTTCAGTACACCATTACTGAACAGTTTCAAACTAAATGTTTCGGCCTTCATTATAGTACTCAACTTAATGTTACATTTCCTGCTAGTTCTTTATCAGATGTTGAGCATTCCTTCATCCATTGCATCTTGACGGCTAATTTTGGCGAAGGCGTCGTTTTGAAGAATGGCAGCCTGCGGGGTTGACTTCTTCTTTACCAACTGATCATTTAATGTAAGGCCAGTAGAGGACTTTTTTACTCAATGAACACCCAAAATCACCGATTGCCGGGCCAGTGACGGACTCATTCCCATGACCAACACTCGTTTTCACTCAGCCAGCGCAGGACTCCTTTCCTTGATCAAAGCCCTCTAGCACTGTGATATAATGCAGGGCCACTCTAGGACTCCTTGGCTTGATGAACAACCGCTGTTACCCAATTTGGGGTCTGCTCAGGGCTCCTTTAATCAATCAGCACCCGCTATCATCCGATGCAGAGCCAGTGAAGGACTCCATTCCTTGATGAATAACCGCTGTCACCCACTGAAGGGCCATTTTAAGGTAAGGTCCTTTAATCAGTCGACACCAGCTATCATCCGATGCAGAGCCAGTGCAGTATTTCTTTGCACAATCAACAACCGGTACTACGCAGAAGATTATGAAAAGGAAATTGCTGCGAGCGACAAATGTCTCAAAAATTCTTTAACTTTTTTTGAGTTAAAAATTCATATCTGTTATAAGTAAAGAGCGCGAAACTGACAACACTCGAATGATATCCTACTAAAACAAAATGTTTCAAAGCATTTTGGCAGAATGGCAATTTGATGCCCTTTGCAAACCACAAAATCTCAAGGTCCTGACAAGTTTATCCCAGAGAAGTGGAGGAGACTAAGAATGAAATCGCTGCATCACTCTCAAATGTTTTCACACAATTTCTCAAACATGCACTTACCCTTCTCTAGGGCAAGAGGCCTACGGAACTAAATAAAAGAAATGGACAAGAAGTGTCTCGGCGATTACCAACCGATTAGTCTCACATCGTCATTGCCAAATTTAGGGAAAACTTGATTTGAGATAAAAATACACAATTCTAATAAACAAATATTTTGAAAAGAGACTCTCATCACGGCTTTAGACACACTCACTCCTGTATTACACACCTGCTGATATTTCTTTGGACGAGAATTGAAATTTACAACGGAAAAACTCCAGTCAATATCGTATACCCTGATTTCCATAAAGCTTTTTGATGAAGTCTCCCACAGACTATTTGTTAGTGAATTGCTTAGCATCTGTATTCGAGGTGAGCTAAATAAAATTCTGACTCACGAATAGGCGGTAGCCAGTCGTAATTAACGAAGTCTTCTTTCCTTGATGTAATGTACCAAGCGGCGTGCCTCAAAGATCTGTCTTAGGTCCAGTTCTTGTCCTAATATTCATGAACGATCTCGATCTAAACATGTTTCGAGCATTATTCCGTTTTCGGACAATACTTAGACGCAAGAAATATCAGCAGGTGTGTTATACGGGCGAGTGTGTCAGAAGCCGCGCTGAAAGTCTCTTTTCAATACGTTTGCTTGTTAGAATTATTTAATTTCATCTATAATCAAGCTAATAATACTAATAAAAACATAAATGTAGTGTTAGCAGATCCAGTTCAACTGCACGAAATGGTTGATTGGTCGTCAAATATGAAGTTATGCACATACGGCATCATTACCCTAAGCACAAATACTTCATGTCAGGAGAGCTCATGATTCCCGTCCCCGAAGAGAGTGATCTAGAGGTCGTTATTAGAATAATTCAAAAAGTAACAAGCAAGTTAACGACGCGGTCAAAAAGCAAATCAAATGTTAGGTATGTTACCCCGTGCGAGAGCAGACACAGTATTGTTAAGTTGTACCATGCATTCGTTGGACTGCATCTTGAGGATTCATTACAATTCTGGTCCATGTCATAGAAAAGACGTTATAAGATCAGAGAAGGTTCAAATGCTTGGTCCATGTCATAGAGAAGACGTTATAAGATCAGAGAAGGTTCAAATGAGAGCTAAAAATCTTATCCCATTGCTCTGCATTAAATTGTACTAAGATCGTCTTTACGAACTTTATATTTATTCGCTGAAGAAGCGTCGAATCAGAAGCTGACATGATCGAAGTGTGGAAGTTTATGAAGGCCAAGGAAAACCTCGACCGAACGGGTCTTTTTACTTACAAACGCATGAATAATGGTTACCAAATCGTTGGTATGCATTTCACGCTCCACATATCGCTTGACTCTATCTTGTATAGAGCAATCGAAGAATGGATCAAACATCCAAAGGAAGTTGTAAACAGCAAAACAATTGAAACGCACAAGTCACGGCTCGACAAATTCAACCAAAATCGTAGCTAATTAGCTTCCGCGTATGGAACGCTTCAGAACAGTAGAGCCGTGTGGCTAACAGATGCACTGTGACAGCACAAAATATACATTCTGCATTAACTATCTTGTATAGTATGATGATCAGACATACAGCCGTTTCCCCCTAGTTAGGATGGTGGCTAAGTTAGGCTGACACAGAGGGGAGTGGCACCCAATCTCCCCGCCACATGACCGTCGTGTCCATGCCGGGGCTCGAACTCGCGACATGCAGCACCAGAGGCTGACACTGCAGTCGGTCACGCTAACCACTCGGCCACGGCGGCCTATAATATCTTAATTTGGTTAAATTTCCTCTTTAAAATATTATTTGAACTACTCTGATTAAATTTCTATATGTGGTTTAAATCATCGGATATTATCATAAGTAAATTTAATTAATTAATGATTTCGTTTCAAACTTTGGAATTTTCATAGCCTTTTCACCTCGTTGCTGGCTTTGGAATTGATTTCATTAAAAGTTTGAATGACTATCCTCGTTATCAGTTAATGACATGCCTTAGTTCGTCGGGCCATGGTGAGTGAACGAGTATCAATGATTAATGACTGTCCTCGTTAGCAGTTAATGACATGCCTTAGTTCGTCGGGCCATGGTGAGTGAACGAGTATCAATGATTAATGACTGTCCTCGTTAGCAGTTAATGACATGCCTTAGTTCGTCGGGCCATGATGAGTGAACGGGTATCAATGATTAATGACTGTCCACGTTAACAGTTAATGACATGCCTTAGTTCGTCGGGCCATGGTGAGTAAACGAGTATCAATGATTAATGACTGTTCTCGTTAACAGTTAATGACATGCCTTAGTTCGTCGAGCCATGGTGAGTGGACGAGTGTCAATGATTAATGACTGTCCTCGTTACAGTTAATGACATGCCTTAGTTCGTCGGGCCTTGGTGAGTGAACGAGTATCAATGATTAATGACTGTCCTCGTTAACAGTTAATGACATGCCTTAGCTTGTCGGGCCATGGTGAGTGAACGAGTATCAATGATTAATGACTGTTCTCGTTAACAGTTAATGACATGCCTTAGTTCGTCGAGCCATGGTGAGTGGACGAGTGTCAATGATTAATGACTGTCCTCGTTACAGTTAATGACATGCCTTAGTTCGTCGGGCCTTGGTGAGTGAACGAGTATCAATGATTAATGACTGTCCTCGTTAACAGTTAATGACATGCCTTAGTTCGTCGGGCCATGGTGAGTGAACGAGTGTCAATGATTAATGACTGTCCTCGTTAACAGTTAATGACATGCCTTAGTTCGTCGGGCCATGGTGAGTGTACGAGTGTCAAGGATTATTGGAAGGCTCTTGCTGGTCGGGAATGCGCAGTTATGAATCTTGTTTAGATCTAATTTACTCCTACGAATTGCCTTCCAAGACCAAAGAACTCTGAGTTGGTCAGACACGTTTCGGTGTTGAATATTAGGTTTGTATTTTTTTTCTTGCGCATTAGTTGAATTCAACAGTTGAAATACGATGACATTTAATTGAATTGAA
>SDVV010029061.1:0-11871 GCA_016164225.1 Gammarus roeselii
ATAACTGATCACTTTTGGTAATCATAATTTGTATAAGTACAATGCTGCACTTGATTATTTTAAGATGCCTGGTTGATGAGACCTTAGCATTTATCTGTGGTCATCTCATAGCTACCACACACACATATAATTCTGCAGTCCACCAAATGGTGTATGCATCTCCTGCACTCCGCTGTATTTATATTTGCCATTATCTTGCTTTAGATCTTGCAACAGATCTAAATCTGCATATCTCTTGAAGTGTATATAGCTATATGCAGAGAGAACAGCACTTGAGATGTTCTCAACCCTGTGCTCAATTGTGCAACCTGGCATTTCTGGTTATGCTGTCCAATTGCTAGCTAGCTCTAATGCTTATTTTCAGTCCTGTTATTAGATTGCTTAATATATTAGCTAAGTACTTACAAGCTACTAGATTTAGGCAGCCCCCATCCTAATTCTTAGAAAATTACCTTAGCCAGCTATTAAAACATCCAACTACTTGTAAGCCCGTTCATCAATTAGCTGCCATTATGGAGCTGCCCTGTTATACGCTGCTGCAGGGCCCTTCAGACACCGAACAACCTTCAGAGATGCAGCTCAGGCAAGACCTTGGTAAGTGTATCATTAGGAGAATTACACCTATAGAATTGTCTCAATCATTTGATTGAAAATATTGCTTGTGTTGCATGCACTTGAATTGATTGCTTTGATTAAGCATGCCATCAAGTGTGGATTGTTCCAAGATAGGTTGCTAATTTTCTACTGTAACTGAGAAATTTGTTTGCTCTGTCCTCAAATTCTGTTCAAAATTACCTGACCCTAAATCTTGCAGTTGTATAGCAGCTATCTAGAGTAGCTACTTATGTTTTGCATCAAAATATATTTCAGTGATTGTGGACTAGCTTCAGATCATTAATTAACTAAACTACAACTATATAATATGTTGCAAATAACCCTGAGAATTAGAAAATTAATTTATATATTATTATTTTCAGTATCAAGTGCCCTCTTGTCCCATTTTTATGATTATTTTTTTATAGGTAGGGCTAAGAATTTTTACTAGCATATTGTGTTTGGTTAACAAGTTGCCAAGCTTTGATGAATTTCCAAGTAGCATCAACCGTGGTGACTCCCTTTTTTTTCCACATACTTTGAAATAACTCAAAAAGTATGTGGCCGAGAACCTTTGTATTTACCGTGTGTATAACTACTATTATGACCATGGAGCACCGAAAGTTTTAACATTCTATCACCAACCAAGAAAAAAATTGCTAACGGAAACTTTGCGGCTAGCTATGGTCTCTGATCGGGGCTGATTTCCCACACCAAACGGGCTGATTTCCCGCACCCCTCATTACCAATATAAAAAAGCATGCCTATATTAGTGTATATCAGTTGCTTAAAATAAAGTGTTAACGTTAAATTTTACGCCTGAGTTTTAGTTTTTGATGCTAGTTTTTTGCAGCAGTTATACTTGATTGTCAAATGGATTTTTTCCCCGATTTCACTGCGGAAAACAAAGTTTTTCTTCAATAATTGCAAACTAACTTTACTGGAAGTCATTTCTCCACATCCTGAACTATATGCCCCAAAAGTATCAGTAAATAAGCAAATATAAAAAAAAAAAATTATATTTTTAATATGATAGAGCAAATTAAAAATGTATTTCTTCAATTCTATAATAAACTAATTGCATTAACATGAATACAAGGCATGCTAGGTAAGATTTTGTTAGCTTGATATGAAAATAGGATGATAAAATACCGTTCCTTGGTTTTAAACATAAGTGAACTCTTATGCCTAGACTTGTCACCATGTGTTATAAACATTGGTTCATTATAAAATTAGTGAAGCATTTTTAAATTAGCTGTGGTGTCATTATTTAGGGTCATTTACTTTCAGATGTCTGTGTTTGAAAAATTGCATTTAACTACTTTTCATTACAAAAAAAAAAATGTTATTTATTAACAAAATAGGTGCAGGGAATTACCCCTGATCCTTTTTTCACCTGATTCCCCGCAGTTGTGTATTTGTATATATCTACAAAAAATTGAATTTCTTTCCAAAATCCTTCTCATGCAACCAACTATGACATATTCCGAGTACCACCACCAAATTTAGCCCTAATTCAATGGAAACTCTAGCCACAGCATCAAAGTTTGCGGAACATCAAGTTTTCTGGACCAAAATTATCATGGACCTAAAGAACACACCTTCACCTTAGTGATTTTTCATCAATTCTGTGTGCATATCAAATTTCTACAAGTAGCTAGCTGATACTTAATAACAAAGGTGTGCTCTTTCAAATCCCATAGTCAAATAGACATTTCCACCGTTTTGGTGCCCAAAAGGTGGGTGTGGGGAGCCACCCCGTGCTGCCAACCACGGGGAATCACCCCGGTGGTTGCTAGCTAATAGCTGTTTGCAGAAAAATGATGCATCTGTATTGGCTTGTAAATAGTAAGATATTTACTGTTATCAAAGATCAATGCATTATGTGTGCATACACATTATGCATGTGCTGCTCTCTCTGCCACACGCCACTTGTGTGCTGCTCTCTCTACCACACGCCACTTGTGTGCTGCTCTCTCTGCCACATGCCCCTTGTGTGCTGCTCTCTCTGCCACATGCCGCTTGTGTGCTGCTCTCTCTGCTACATGCCCCTTGTGTGCTGCTCTCTCTGCTACATGCCCCTTGTGTGCTGCTCTCTCTGCCACATGCCGCTTGTGTGCTGCTCTCTCTGCTACATGCCACTTGTGTGCTGCTCTCTCTGCCACATGCCACTTGTGTACTGCTCTTTCTACCACACGCCACTCACTTGTGTGCTGCTCTCTCTGACACATGCCACTTGTGTGCTGCTCTCTCTGACACATGCCACTTGTGTGCTGCTCTCTCTGCCACACGCCACTTGTTTGCTGCTCTCTACAACACCCCACTTGTTTGCTACTCTCTACCATCCGCCACTAATGTGCTACTCTCTACCACCCGCCACTAATGTGCTACTCTATGCCACACGCCACTCATATGCTACTCTCTGGTCGGCCCACTTGTGTGCTGCTCTCTCCGCCACATGCCATTTGTGCACTGTTGTCCGCCTTACATTGCCTGTGTGCTGCTCTGCTGTGGGCACACGCGACTTGTTGACTGCTGTTCCTGCCATTTGCTTCTCATGTGCTGCTGTATCAGGCACGTGCTACTTGTGTGCTGCTGTTTTTGCCCCATGCAACTGTTTTGGCCTCACGCTACTTGTGTGCTTCTGCAACATGACATGTGCTGCTGTCTACAACTCATCACTCATGTGCTGCTGTCTGCAACTCATCACCCATGTGCTGCTGTCTGCACCTCATCACTCATGTGCTGCTGTCTGCAACTCATCACTCATGCACTGCTGTCCCTGCTAATTGTTGTCTGTGTGCTGTTAAGTCTGCCACACCCAACTTGTGTGATGCTGTCTCTGCAACATGATTTGTGCTGCTGTCTGCTTCTCATCACTTGTGTGATGCTGTCTCTGCCACTTGTGTGCTGCTGTCTCTGTTACATGCCACTTGTGTGCTTCCGTCTCTGCTACTTGCCCCGTGGGTGCTGCATATCAACCTCATGCCACTTGTGCTGCTGTCACAAGCCACTTGTTTGCTTTTGTCTCTGCCACACACCATTTGTGTGATACTGTCTCTGCCACATGCTAATTGTGTGTATTTGTCTCTGTCACTTTCCCCTTGTTGGATGTTGTCTCTTCCTCTTGTTTGCTGCTGACTGCCATATGTCAATTGTTTGCTGCTGTCTCTGCTACTTTCCACTTGTGTGGCTCTGTTCCTTTTACTTACTTATACAAGCCAATCATGTGCTGTTATCTCTGCTCCACATTAATTCTGTGCTGCTGTTTCTGCCACTCACGCCTTTTGTGCGCCTGTCTGTGCCACCCAGCATTCACATTGGGCTGGCTGCTCTGTATATCTCGTATGCTGTTTGAAGTCACTCATATGCTGCGGTCTCTGCTACATGCTACTCCTGTGCTGCTATCTTTGCCACAGGCCACACATGTGCTTTTGTCTCCAACAGGCCACTTGTGTGCTGCTATCCCTGATAGAGGCCCCTGGTGATCTCTGCAATTATTATTATTGTTATTCCTGTTTGTATTATTCATATTATTATTATTAAATCATTTGTTTCTATTGTCTGGCAGTTGGTTTTCCAATTTTAAGTACAACTCATGAAACTTCCTCATCAAATGCACTATATAATTGAATGAAAGAAAGCAAAAGCTCTAATACACTCCACTTGCCTACTGATCTCCCTGCTATAGGCCATTGTGATGCTACGGTCTATGCCACATGTTACTTGTGTGCTGCTGTCTCTGCCACTCGTTTCTGGTGTGCTGCTGTCTTTGCCCTCCGCTTCTCATGTGCCACTGTGTTTGCGACATGCCACTCACATGCGGCTGTCTCACACCTTGGTTTCTCATATTCCCCGAGTGCAGGGCAGGACTTGAGGCACAAAGGCCACAGCACACTTGAGTCTAGGGTGCAGGCAAAATAATGAGCTAAACAACAATTCAAAATGTGTGCTTCATGGCAACTGACTGTGGAAATATATCAAGTCCTAGCATTGAAAAAATACTATGTCAAACCCTACTTGTGTGCTGCACACTGCCACGCACTTGAGTAATGTCTTTGCCACACAGCATTCATATGCTGCTGTCCCTGCCACACATCAGTCCTGGGCTACTGTCTACCACGCGGTATTCGTTTGTTGGTGTCTGCCACGCTGCATTCATGTGCTGCTGTTTCTCTCAGATGCTACACCTGTATTGCTTTCTCTGACACACACCACTTCTCTGCTGCTGTCTCTGCCCCAAGCTATTATGTTGCTGCTGTCTCAGCCACTCGCCACTACTGAGTAACCCAATAGTCATGGCATAATTTTTCTAATAGATAGCTACCATTTGTGTAGCTTGTCACTGATTTTTTTGTTTTGTGCAGAAAATGGAGATGTCAATACCAAGATCTCTGCTCTGAAGAAAACAATTCAGCTCATCATAAGTGGAGAGAAGCTGCCAGGCATCCTAATGACTGTTATCAGGTATGATAGATATACCATGAGAACAATTATATCATAAAATCAATCTACTTTAGCCTATTTTTTTTGTTCTGGATCTGTGTAACCCAAGAATAACTTGCCTCCAATGAAATATTTAACTCATAATCACAATGTAGTTTTGGGTAGCTATGAGTTAATTGACACCTGTCATGGGCTGTAACATCTGCGGTGCCTACATATATTTTCAACTCTTGCGTCTGATATTTGTCAAATGTAATGGCTAGCTTCATAACTAACATGCTTCATTTTATTTAAGCTAAGCATTTTATTTAAGCTAAGCATTTTATTTAAGCTAAGCTAAGCATTTCATTTAAGCTGAGCTAAGCTACGTGCATGGAGCAGGAGTTGGTGGTCGGGAACAGTTTGTTCAAGAAGCAAGATATTCACAAGTACGCATGGGTAAGGATGGCCCATGGTGCAATTTTGGAGAGAGCAATAAGGGATTTTGTGCTGATATCAAGGAGAGTGGTGGGGAGGCTGTTGGATGTGCCGGTGTTGAGAGGGGAGGGTGGAGGAGTGTCTGACCATCTGCTGGGCGGAGGTAGATTAGGAGTGGAGCAGAAGTGGAAGGGCAACAAACGAGTGGGAGGAGGAAGAGAGGTAGTGAAGGTGAGTGGACTGAATGTGAAAAGTAGAGCTGAGGAGTTCCAGCAGGAGTTGATGGAAGAATATAACAACGTGAGACGACAGGACCGGAGAGATGTGGAGGAAGAATGGGAGATGTTAAGGGATGCGTTGCCGAGATATGCAAAGAAGGTGTGTGGTGCGCGCCGTGGGGGCGGGTGCAGGAGGAAAGATTGCGAGTGATTGAACGAGGAGGTCAAACTGGCGGTGGCACGGAAAAGAGGAGCATTTGATGAGTGGTTGCAGGTGAAGTCGGAGGTGGCTTATGAACGCTACAAAAAGAGGAGAAACCAGGAGATGCGGGTGGTGAGGAGAGCCAACAGGGACGCTGATGCCAGGCGGGGCTGACAGTTCTGCCAGAATTCTGAGGAGAACAAAAAGATGTTCTGGAAAGAGGTGAAGAGGGTGAAAAAGGGAGAGACCGGAAAGGAGGAAGTAGTGAAAGATGAAAACAGCCAGTTGTTGTTGGAAAGTGGTGATGTACGGGAGAGGTGGGCCAAGTATCTTGATGAGTTGTTGAATGTCGAGGATGACAGAGAGGCTGACATTGTTGCTGTGGGTGGTGGTGCTCGGATGCCAGTTTTGGGAGAAAGACTTGTTGCCGACATTACCAGGGAAGAGATGCAGGAGGCAGTGGACGTGATGAAAGCAGGGAAAGCCCCTGGTTTGGATGACGTTGCGACCAAGTGCCTGAAAAAGGGTGGAGTAACGATTGTCGAATGGTTGGTGAGGTTACTGAACTTGTGTTCTGTGGCAGGCATGGTACCGAGTGAGTGGCGCAGTGCCTGCATTGTTCCGCTATATAAGGGCTAAGAAGATAAAAATGAATGCTGCAACTGGAGAGGTATCAGTCTGTTATGTGTCGTTGGTAAGTTGTACGGGAGAGTGCTGATCAAAAGGATTAGAGACTGTACAGACTGCCCAATTGGAGAGGAACAGTGTGGCTTTAGGATTGGTAGAGGGTGTACCGATCAGATTTGTGCTGTGAGACAGGTCTGTGAGAAGTACCTTGCCAAAGAAAAGGATGTATTCTGGGCCTTCATGGATCTGGAGAAGGCATACCATAGGATTGAAAGGGAAGCGCTGTGGAGAGTTACGTTTGTATGAAAGGGGTGGACATCTGCTGAAAGCGGTGCAGAGTTTCTATGCTGACAGTCAAGCATGTGTCAGAGTGGGGAGCGAGGTGAGAGATTGGTTCACAGTGAAAGTGGGACTGAGACAAGGCTGCGTGATGTCTCCCTGGCGGTTCAACGTCTATATGGATGGAGTGGTCAGGGAGGTGAACGCTAGTGTGCTGGGTCGTGGCTTGGAACTGTTGGAAGAGAATGGGCGGATTTGGCAGTTGAGCCAGTTACTATTTGCTGATGAAACGGCCCTGGTTGCGGGTTCGAAGGAGAAGCTATGTATGCTAGTGTCCGAGTTTGGTAGAGTGTGTGAGAGGAGGAAGCTTTGAGTTAATGTCGGTAAGAGTAAAGTAATGAGATATTCGAGGTCTGTCAAAGCAAGAAAAATTAGTGTCACCCTAAATGGAGAGCTCATCGAGGAAGTTCAGTGTTTAAAGTATCTGGGCTCTCATGTGGAGAAAACTGAACTAGTGGAAACTGAAGTGAAGGCGCGAGTGAGGGAGGGGTGTAAAGTGTTGGGTGCACTGAAGAGTGTAATCAGCTGTAGTTCGTTGGGGATGGAAGCAAAGAGAGGGCTGTATGAGGGTGTTGTTGTCCCAACTGTGCTCTACGGAGCTGAGGCTTGGGGGGGTGAGAGCAGAGGAGAGAAGAAGGTTGAATGTTTTTGAGATGAAATGTTAGAGGAGCATGACTGAAGTAATGCTGAGAGACGGGATCACCAACAACGTGGTTCGAATCAGAACAGGAATGGTGAAGAAGTTGAAGGACAGAGTGGCTTGGCGTGTTCTGAGGTGATTCGGGCACATGGAGAGGATGGGTGAAGGGAGATGAAAAGGGTGATGAATGCGAAGGCGAGTAGTTGCAGTCCTAGAGGTAGACCGAAGTTTGGGTGGACGGATGGTGTGAAGCAGGCATTGGGAAGGCGAGACATGAATGTGGAGGTGGCGAGAGAGCGTACATTGAACAGGCGTGAGTGGAGAATGGTTGTGAATGATTGATTTTGACGCTGCTCTGATGTGCTTTCCCGCCCTTGGCATCCCCCTGTCGGGATGGTCGTGGGTGAGGGGGGCCCGGCCATTATGACGCGGCGGTGGTAAAACAGTGAAAACTGTCGGGCCCTGCTGCTGACGACGGTTCCCGGACTGCACTCGTGACCCAGAGTGTTTGTTGAGGGGGTACCTGCCGGACCCTTGAGCGCAAATGGGCTTAGTTTTGTGAGTGTGAGCGTATGAGGGTGTGAGGTGCGCCTTGTCATCAGCCAACCCTTTTTTGGGGGGATGCGGCCTTGTGTCTGTATCTGTATAACACACAAAACCCAATCATTAATTAGCTTATCAAATCAAATAATTCCTATTAGCTACCAGTGTTCTTCTATCACACTGTTTGTCAAACCAAACCAAATTCATTCATTGAGATCAAGGTAAGATCACTTAGCAGGCTGTAATTTTGATGATGACTGACAGTGGTTTCATAGTGAAACTAAACGATATCCATTGCTGCTCTGCTACTTTTATGTAGCTACAGAAAGCCACATCATCCAAGCAGGAGGGGGGCTGACATAAGGAATATCCTCATACTTGTTACCATATGCCTACACTTACAAAAACTCAGACTTTGAGCACTGTAAATTAACACGTCTAAATGTCACATTCAAATATTATACATTCCCAATGTAAATTTCATATTCATGTTACTTCACAGTAACTTGCTCATGTCTATTATTTAGAATTTTTGTTGATGACTATCAATTGAATATTATTGACATAAAAACAACATAGCTATCATACACCGATTGTAGCGTACTTGTTTTGTTAAAATTGCTATTTCACATTGCCAGTCATGTTAGCCATCTTATCTTTAACATGCAAATCTACTGTCATTCTCTTTGTATAGGAAAATATTTATCCAGCTTAGCAAAGATATAAACCTTTTTTTTTCTGGGTTCAGCAGCCGTGACTCGAAACAATTGCCAAGGTGAATAATTTTTTGTGTTAATTGCATAGTCTCCTACAGTTTTGCAGCTATCATAACATGCAATACATCATCGGAATTGTATTGTATGGTAGTTACTAGCTACAATAAAATTGAGATTTTGCTAAATTTGAATTTTCATATTTGAGTAGGAAGGCAGTAATTGAAATAAAATCACCAAATCATCTTTCTGTTATATACATATCATGGCCCGCATAGCAATATTTAGAAGTGTTTTTTAATTTGATTGAATCATATTTTAAATGAAGTAGCTAGCTGGCAATTGTATTTTTCATGATGCTCAATTCACATTGTAGCTTGCCATAGCCAATTGAGGATTGTTTGTGGCTGCTATATTGGTGAAAAAATGTTGGATTCAACCAACACTTTTTCACCAATTCCTTCATATTTCAAATATTGTTTATGTTCAATTGATAGTTTAGCTATTACTTACAAGTCTGCTATGGATACGTCAAGTTAGGAGCTGTAACAAAATGATTGGTTTCTGTGCTTTCTTTACATTGAGGCTGCTATCATCTTCTACTGGTGATTCCTTGCACTTTTTTGGTAACTTTGAAAGAACCTTAAAAGTATGTAACTTATAAACTTTGTATTTACTGTGTTTTGCTTCTATTAGGAGAACAAAGTACAGTAAATTTCAACATTCTATCATCCATCAAAAAAGTTAGCTATTTATGAAAAAGGGGTGATTCTCCACATTTGTATATTGGTATAACACCTTGCTATACCTCTAATAATAGAATTCCATTAAAAATAAATTAGTTTATCTTAAGAAGCAGCTTTTCTTTATTCTGTTGGCTCATGGTTTTACTGGCTGGTTTTGTTGCATATACACCACCACCATCATCTATGGCCCTGCAGGTTTGTGATGCCTCTTGAGGACCACACTATCAAGAAGCTCCTCCTGGTCTTCTGGGAGATTGTGCCCAAAACCACACCTGAGGGCAAGCTGCTGCAGGAAATGATTCTTATCTGCGATGCTTACAGAAAGGTAACCACACCACTCGTTTGATAGCTACTCTTGTAAAAAAATTATTTGGAGCTTTCATACAGTGGATACATCATCTGTTTTAATGTAGTTACCTGAGATTAATTGATCTGTTCATAAGAGTGTAGCTAGCCAGCTACTTGAAGTTGATGATTTCTGCATAAGAGGGCATTTCCTGTTGATTACCTTGTGGCTAAGAGTATGGCCTCATTGGTCTTACAAAATTTACCTGAGGGGCAGTCAATTTGCGGTTGGATTTTCTTACTGTATTTGTTTTCTATACATCTTCGGATTTTAGCTAAATAATACAGCTAGCTGTTATTCAACAATTGAATCCAAAGCCCGCATGGGATAATTCAATAAGTTATGTTGTGACAGTGCTTGAGTGATCAAAATGAGTTTTTTTCTAAGATTGTTTATCCATAAAATTAGTGGCTACCTGTAATCCTATTTCAGAGTTATAATTATTTCAGTGTCTATAGAAAGTATCTTTTGAGGAGTGGCTGCAAGCAAGGCAGAGGTGGTCTAAGACAAGTATAGCAAGTTGAAGCAATGTGGTGGTCCAAGACCATTATAAATAGGTGAATAATAGGGGGCAAACAGGAAGCAATTCTGGAAGAGGTGATGAAAGTGAGAAAATAAAAGTGACATGTAAATGACCAGTTATTGTTGGAGAAAGGGGATGTGTGGAAAACAAGGGCTGGTCATTTTGAGAAATAGTTTATTGTTCAGGATATTTAATTTGCTGACAATGTTTCTGATTATGGTGGTGCACTGATGCCAGTTATGGGAGCAGGAACTGTTGCCACCATTACTAAGGCGGAGCTGCTAGAGGTGGTAGAGGTGATGAAGGCAGGGAAAGCCCCTGAGCTGGAAGGCGTTGCAACAGAGTGCATAAAGAGCGATGGTGACGGTAATCAAATGGTTGGTGAGGCTACAAAATCTGTTTTGTGTCAGATGTAGAGCTGATTGAGTGGATCAGTGCTTGGATATTTCTGTTGCATAGCTCATGTCGAACGATATATAAATGAATACAGTTGCTCTAGAGGTGACAGCTTGTTACGTGTGATGGGTAACATGTATGGGTGAGTGCTAGTCAAAAGGATTGAAGATAGTATGGGTCGTGCGATTGTCGATGCAGTGTGGCTTTAGGAGTGGTAAATGGTGCGCATACCAGATTTTTGCAGACAGAAAAGTCTGAGATGCACCATACTAAGAAGAAGGATGTGTTTAGGGCCTTAATGGATCTGGAAAGGTCAATGATTGAGTCAATGGGAAGGCGTTTTGGGAGCAATATGTTGTATGGAATCTGAGGAAATATGTTAAGAACAGTCTAGAATTTCTTTGTTGGCAGCAAAGCATGTGCCAAAGTGGATAGTTTGGTTAGTGCTTGGTTCCCAGTGGAAGTGAGACTAAGACAAGGTTGCATTGTATCTCCCTGGTAGTTGAATCTCTACATGGATAGTGTGGTCAGGGAGGTGACTGCGAGTGTGTTTGGTTGCGTTTTAGAATTGTTAGGAGGGATTGGGCGGAGTTGGCAGATTGCTGTTTGCGGATGATACGGCACGTGTTTGCGAATGTGTGATATTAGGAAGCTCTGAGTTAATGTTGAGTAAAGTAAGATGATATTCAAGGAAGGACGATGTGACAAAGAAATCATTGTCTGCCTAAATGGAGAGCTACTGGGCCCCCATGTGGGGAAGACTGGTCTTGCAGAGACAGGTAAATTCTAAATTGAAGGAAGGGTGTAAAGTGGGTACACAGAGGGATGTAAATTGCTCTAGGACATTTGGTATGGCTGCAAAGAGAGGGTTGTAAGAGAGTAGTGTTCCCAACTTTGGTCCACAAGTCTGAGGTTTAGGGGGCGAGGCCATATGAGAGAAAGTTGAATGTTTTGTCATGAAATGTTTGCGAGGCATAACCGGAGTGACGCTCATAGATAGTATCACTAATGACACTGCTTGAATGAGAAGGTGGATGGTGAGGAAGTCAGATGACAAGAGTACATTCCCATGTTCTTAGGTAGCTTGGACACATATATATATATATATATTTATATACAAA
>SDVV010029062.1:0-11871 GCA_016164225.1 Gammarus roeselii
CTGATTGTCGTCCATATATGTAAGTAGGTAGGTACGCGTATATGTGTGTATTTGTATGTGTACATGTATATGTATTTGTATATATATGTTTCGTGCATGCATATGTATATTAGTATGAATATATAGGTGTTGGTATAAATTTAATGGTATATTATGTATTCCATTCGGTTCCATGCAGGACAAGCCAGCCGCCTACTAGAGATGAGCTGCGATGTATTCATTAATTTTGAATTTATCAATCCCATGCCCATGAGTTTCTCACTTAAAAAATAGCACATATTGTGAAAACTGTTTTGCAACACGAAGTAGCTACAAATCGGCCGCCGACAGGAGATGTGCTGTCACAAATTCATTTTTATGTCTCGCTTCGCTAATTCAAATACGGCATTTTAAAAAATAAGTTGATGTGTTAGACCTAAGTATTGAAAAAAAAACATTGCTTGACGATGGAAATAAGTTTTAATAATAATAATAATAATAATAATAATAATGTAGTCACCGTTGTTATAGGATATCGTTGCTCGATCGTTATCTAATTTAGGTATTTTGACCAAATACGTATTAGTGAATTCCATATTATAAAGGTTCTATGTTATTGTAGAGCAAAAATCTATATTATTGATTAAAACCATCCGTTTTTCCCCTTGTACGTATGTATATATTTTCAGAGTTTCGTTGGGACACAGCGTTGTATATGATACAAATCGAACACCTTGCCATAATACGTTCACGTATTGTCAATCCGTATGAATGTGGACAATGAAATATGTTCAAGTTTATTTAATTTATTTAGTACATATTACGAATATTTACGTCATTTACATCAATCTATTTCATCACTTAAGGAACGGTTGCAGGGGTTTACGTTCACGCATTTTCAATCCGTATGAATGTGGATAGTGAAAAATGTTCAAATTTATTAGTATTATTCATTTGTTACATGGTTAAATATGAACATTTACATATTAGGAGCAGTCATTTGTAAATGATACCACTGATCGCTATCGTAGCGGCAGACGTCTATCCGTCAATGTCATACAGAGACCTTATCTCAAGTCGCACTCCTCGCGTGACCCTGCATAATAGAAAGATTGCATCTCTACATGTCAGTTTACGGCACCTTTAATCACTTGCCGCGTTGCTTGTAGGAATATTGTTATAACACATTTGGACGTGCAGTAGGGGACCCCTCGGCAAAAAGTTGGATACGCTTTGGAAAACTGGGTGAGATATGCTTGCTCGTATGAATTAATGTTTGTCCACAGTGTTAGGGCTTATCGAATGGGCGTATCCGCAAGAAATGCTAGCTTGGTACATATCGCGTTGGCAGTGTATATAGGATTTATTCTTATTAATAGTATATGGTATTGCATTATTTATTAGATTTGGTTGTATAAAGCGTTTGCTTTGTGTCGAAGTTACCGCTATTATTATATATATTTTTTATAACATAGTTACATATTATAACATTTACATATAAGAAACATTTACATCAATCTATTTTCATCCTTTTAGGAGCGGTTGCAGGGGTATACGTTTCATGCATTTTCAATCCGTATGACTAAGGACAATGAAACATGTTCAAGTATATGTTTATTTATTTACATAGGAACATTTACAGATTAGGAATATTTTTATACTAGGAACATTTACAGAATAAAATCTGAAGACGTGGACTTACTTTCGTCATATACCGGAGTACACTCGCCAAAGACTGCTCTCCCTAGCCTTACGGCACGTCCATCAAATCCATTGGAGTTGACGGTAGGTTCAACTTCAATGAATTTTTGGGGAACATCTGGATGCCCATTGGCAAGAGTAGTGCATCCATCAACATAGTACCGATACATTTCAAACTTACTGAGACAATTTTTCTAATAGTTCGTGCAGTTTGAAGCTGGCATGCTTGTGCGCGAATTGTGTGTATGGTCTCAAAGTGTGTGTATGTTTTCTGGTTATGAATGTCTGCATTGTTCATATCTGATTTTAGCTTGTGTCTGGTGATTGACACCTTTTGCTGCTGATTTTGCGGCGTTGGACTCAAGCAACATACTGTAACACTTTCGTTGCAAGCAAATGATTTCACTCGGGTAGTCGTTGGCTGTTTCGCTTTTCAGTAGTCCCAACTGTCCTTTCTTTGATTCATCATACAAGGGATGATTTTTGGGGTAGTTGGAGAAGTCCATGGAATCAGCCAGCGGAGCTTCCCGCATTTCCGCCTAAATGTCGACCACACATTAGAACTGGATCAGCAACGAGTCTGTGTCCGAGTAGATGAGCAAGACGTTGTCACCGTATTTGAGTTTCAGAGTATCATAAACGAAGCTAAAGATTTTTGCTTTATCTTCTGTGGGAATTGATGAAATATATATCTATGATACCTTAGGTAACCGTGCGCATTTTCAATTGCACAATATCTATCGCATTTGTAATGCAAGGCAGGAGGCGTTGTACTGCAAATCATTGCAAGTCATGTTGCATATTTCAACGCTAGCTTTCCGAGTTTAAACAAAGATTTATAGGATATATTTTATTGATCTTAAATGTATAACACATTTTTATCAGGGAATTACATGGGCTTATCATCTATACCAGAACATAACTATTCACTCCGAAAATCAACGCGAGCAACTGTAGGAAACATTAGTAATGACTTCGACTTCCCTCACAGAGATGAAGAAATACATTCATGGACTCACGGGGCTGGAACAGCTTTCGGTATACATATCAAAGATATGATAGAGTATATGAAGGATTTTGAGAGGAAACTGTAACATAGGGATGATGGGTATGGTTGAATGTGCAAACCGTGCTGTTACAAATCAAAACAACGAGGTAGAAAGTGTAGATGTATCCAGCAAGATCTGTAATTAATACTAATGAATCAGTAATAAGCCATGTAAATCCTCAATCAAATGTTTAGATTATCCTAAAACTCAAAGGTTAAGCAATGAATTGCACCCATCGTGTCAGTCTGAGGTAACATCGAATGGTCGAACTCAGTAGAAGAATATGTTTCAAGGCGTGAAACGATTTCCATGAACCTATTTCGGGGTAAATGATCTAGATGTGTTACTGATTGGTAGGATAGAAATCAGAGTCCGATCAGATCTTGTTCAGTCAAATTTGTGATTCTGTTGTGGAAAGATGGGGTATAGATTGAGACATCGTTTGTTCGAAAGCGATGAGGTAACGGGGGTCTGTAATCTGTGCAGAAAAAATGAATGAAAATGAATACACAAGTAATGTGTGGCGATATCTGAAACGAAGTCATCGTCAAGAATATGAAAATTATAGGAAAGAAAAGGCAAATCAGACGTGCAAGTTGTCAGAGGATGTAGTGTCAGAAGATATTGAAGTACATGTGGTAGACCTAGTATGAGACGAAGTGTTCGTTTGGGTGAAACTGAATACAAATATAAAATACTTGTAACATTCAAACCATCTAAGATTGAAAATCTGGTCTCTCTGCTAATTAATATGGATCGAGAGTAAACCACTTAGTAGAAAGTATTATGTGTAAGCTCTATCGAGATAAGTGTGGAGGGGTTCATATGTATATATCAATGACTGAATACCATACATAAGGTTAGGTAAGATTAGGTTTTTGATGGGTGTGATTAACATGTAAAAGTGGTGTAAAATTGTGTCAAATTAAAAAGCATGAATTGTATGAAAATAGCTAGAACAATCAAACAACGATGTAATTGCCTATGGAAACGGATGAAATTTGCTAGGATAAACTTGAAAGTGTGTATCAAAACTGCAAAGGATAGATCTAAATGTAGAGTCAAGTTGAGATATTTGTTATGAATTAACCCTAAAACGCAGAAAAGAACATATGCAAGCATGAAAAGTCGATCGATAATACCTAATTCCTGGTTAGAAAAGGTTAGGTTAGGTTAAGATGATTAGTTCTTTTAACCTAACATGCCGTAAAGCTGTTCCACATTGAAAATCTTGTAACAAAAGCAAGGGATGTTGTTCTGATGGAAAAAATCCCAGATCAGAGGTAAAAAATGCATCAGATGTTAACCGCCCCTGTATATGCATACAAATGTGTATGTGTCTACATTTGGCCGGTATCGCCCCCTGTATATGCCTACATTGTGCCGGAGAGGTGCCGGATTCAACCCTGATATTGGCATACATAGTGCCGTCACCGACCACTTCATATGCGTACAAAAGCATTTATGGGTGTACATGGTGTGTGATATTAAAAAGCTTCGTAAAATAGAGACATGTGGGGGGATTCGATATGCATATCGCATAAAAATAGTGACTAAATATAATATTTAACCATTAAACTTGAATTACATAGCATAATTATTGGTTACGATAGTTAGGTTAGGTTGCCTTTTTGCACAAATGTGTGTAAATGCCTACATGGTCCGACACAGTGACGCTAACGACCCTATATATGTGCATTGTGCCGACACAGTGACGATAACGACCCTGTATATATGCATTGTGCCGACACTGTGATGCTAACGACCCTGTAAATATGCATTGTGCCGTCACATGTGCCGACACAGTGACGCTAACGACCCTGAATATGCATTGTGCTGACACTAGTGCCGAGACAGTGATGCTAAGGACCATGTATATATGCATTGTGCCGACACATGTGCCGACACAGTAAGGCTAACGACCCTGTATATGCATGTGAAAGTAAATATAAATTGTAGTCAGATTTGTTCTCATTTAGTTGAACGTATGCTTTCGTTGTAGAATGATGTCACCAAGTTTGATATGGAAATATTTTACCGCAAAGGATATTGCGGGGGTATGTGTTATTTGCAGTGCGGAGATGAAATTAAGCAAATCAAGTTCCACGTTCGGATTTTGGCGTCATCTTGAAGGACACCATTATCTTGAATATGATAATCTCCAAAATGAACGAGAAAATACGAGCTCTAGGGATGCGAAGGGCGTATTGTTAGAACATAATAAACCAGACCTGGGTTTCCAAAATTATGAGATTGACAGTGCACAACAGGGTGCGAGCAGTAAAGAAAGTGCTTCACCTCTTACATACTAACGTTTAATGTATAAATATTGGGGGGAGTACACCCAAACCTCAGGTGAAATGAAAAATAATGAAAATATGGGAAAAACATGAGATACATTAAAAGGCATCAATACCAGTACCAGTGATGTTGAAACTTGTGACAATGATACCGAGGAGATATCATGTAAACAAAAACTTGAAAAACTTGAAAGGAACCGAATTATCAAATGGGATGATACAACGGTATCAGGTATAATAAGTGTAAAATTGTACAATAAAATCATAAGTATATCTGAAAATGAAACATGAACAGAGAATCATGTCTCAAACGTTTGAGTGCTAGGAGAATTGTGTATATTTCGGATATCTGCGGGAATATACTGAATGAAAATGTTGGCGCCAGTAAGAAAAAACTTGAAACTATTCGATGTCATAAACACGTATCTATAATTAGAAAATTAGCGTCGTGAAAAGGCTCGCTGAAGTCTAAAACCAAAGTTATAGGCACAAGGTTGGGATTTGAAGTGATGCATACAATACTACCAAAGGTATCCGTCAATCAAAATGTGTACTAAGAGCAGCAGTCTTGAACCCAATAGACCAGAGAAAAAAACACAAAGATGAAAAATCCTACACCAATATGATGAGCCGACACCTCCAGGTAAGATAAAGAAGCCGCCAAATGCCTCTGAAACCGCCGATCAAGATGAGACCAGAGAGGGAAGTCGAAGTCATTACTTATGTTTCGTACAATCGCTCGCGTCGATTTTCGGAGTGAATATTAATGTTCGGGTATAAACGATGAATGTGTTATAAATCTAATATCAATAAAAGATACATAAATCTTTGTTTTTAATATCCTAAATTCAACTCGAAAGCCTAGCATTGCAACTGCAGTTATGCAACATGATTTGCAATGATTTGCAATACAACGCCTCCTGTCTTGCATTACAAATCCGATAGATATTAAGCAGTTGAAATTGCACACGGTTACCTAAGGTATCATAGACATATATCTCATCAGCTCCAAACAGAAGCTAAAGCAAAAGTCTACTGCTTCTTTTATGACACTCTGAAACCCGAATTCGGTGACAACGTCTCGCTCATCTACTCGGACACAGACTCGTAGCTGATCCAGTTCAAAGGTATGGCCGACATTTAGGCGAAAATGCGGGAAGCTCCGCTGGCTGAATCCATGGACTTCTCCAACTACCCCAAAAATCATCCCTTGTATGATGAATCAAAGAAAGGCCAGTTAGGACTACTGAAAAGCGAAACAGCCAACGACTACCCGAGTGAAATCATTTGCTTGCAAACAAAGTGTTACAGTATGTTGCTCGAGTCCAACGCCACAAAATCAGCTGCAAAATATGTCAATTACCAGACACAAGCTAAAATCAGACATGAAAAATACAGAGACATTCAGATCCAGAAAACATACAGACACTTTGAGACCATACACAACATTCGCGCACAAGCATGCCAACTTCAAACTGCACGAACTATATGAAAAATTGTCTCAGTAAGTTTGAAATGTATCGGTACTATGTTGATGGGTGCACAACTCTTGCCAATGGGCATCCAGATGTTCCCCAAAAATCCATTGAAGTTGAACCTACCGCCACTAAAACGAGGAGGCGCCGTGTCGTGGATGATGACACTAATGTGAACATGGATTTAACTTGGAAGAGCCGTAAGGCTAGGAAAAGCCGTCTTAGGTGAGTGTAATCTGGTGAATGACGTAAGTAAATCTACGTCTTCAGGTTTTATTCTGTAAATGTTCCTAGTATGTAAATGCTCCTAATATGTTAATGTTTCTATCTAAATAAATAAATATATACTTGGACATATTTCATTGAAGTGGAAATACGAGAACGTATACACCTGCAACCGCTCCTAAAAGGATGAAAATAATATACGTAAATGTTTTTTACATGTAACTGTTCACAATATGTAACTATGTAATGGAAAGTAAATAAAATAATAACGGTGACTGCGACACAAAAAAATGTTATATACAGCCAAATCGATTAAATACTACAATACCATATACTATTAAAAAAAAATCCTATACATACTGCCAACTCGATATGTACTAAGCTAGCATTTCATGCGGATATGCCAATTCAATAAACCCTAACATCGTGGACAAATATTAATTTATACGAGCAAACTTATCTCCCCCAATTTTCCAAAGCATATCTATTTTTTGCCAAGGAGGTCCTCTACTGCACGTCCAAATGTGTTATAACAATATTCCTACCAGCAACGTGGCAAGTGATTAAAGGTGCCGTAAACTGACATGAAGAGATGCAATCTGCTGGCTATAAGGCAGGATCACGAGAGAAGTGCGACTCGAAATTAGGTCTCTGTATGACATTGACGGATAGAAGTCTGTGTAACCATGTAATAAATAAATAATACTGAAAAACTTGAACATGTTACACTATCCACATTCATACGGATTGAAAATGCGTGAACGTAAACCCTTGCAACCACTCCTGAAATGATGAAATATATTGATGTAAACGATGCAAAGGTTCCTATTATGTACCAAATGAATAGAAATAGACTTGAACATGTTCCATTGACCTCATTCATACGCATTGCCAATACGTGAACGTATAATGGCAAGGTATTAGATTTTTATCAGATATAACGCTGTGTCCTGATGAAATTCTGAAAATATATACATACGTACAAGGGGAAAAGCGGATGGTATTCATCAATAATATAGATTTTTGCTCTACAATAACATAGAACCTTTATAATATGGATTTCACTAATACGTATTTGGTCAACATACCTCAATTAGATAACGATCGAGCAACGATATCCTATTACAACGGTAACTACATCGCTTAATAATACCCTAAGTATGATAAGGTTCGAGCAACACAAACCCATTGAAATAACAGGGGTGCCTGTGAAACTAAATAATACGATATAAAAATATCCTATTAAAAGAGAATTAAATCGTACGTCTATCCCTGCAACCGCTCCTAAAATGATGAAAATAGATTAGTGTAAATGTTCCCATGTATCAATGCTACTATATATCTATGTAATAAATATATAAATATAATCTGAAACTTGTTTCATTGTCCACAGACATACGGATGGAAAAATACGTGAACGTGTCTGCGCCTACTAATTGAATTTTACCGTCGTGTCCATACAAAAAATGTACATAAATACCTACAACGGGAAGAAGCGGATGGATTTCATCAAATAGTATAGATTTATGCTCCTGAGTAATGAACCACGTTCATACTATGGTATTCACTAATAAAGAGTAAGATATCAAACCTAGGTAGGATAATGATCGAGCAACGATATCCTATTACAACGGTAACTACATCGTTTACTAATACCCTAAATAGAAATAAAGTTCGAGCACTAAATACCCATTGGAATAACAGAGTCCCTGCGAAACGAAATAATATACGATATAAAAGTATCCGATTAAAAAAAATCATACACATACAGTCAACCTATTATGTACCAGGCCAACATTTCTTGCGAATAAGCCAATTAAATAAACTGTAAATCATACAATTATACTTACCCTTTACAATGCCTTTTCACAAACCATCAATAACCGTGCACAATCTCCCTTCGTTTTAGCCATCCACATGAAATAGGGCGTACAAAAATCCGAAGTGATTTAGGTTCTGGGCGACATATACACTACTACGGTGTCACTCCCTTGCTGGTGAGTATACGGTGTCACTCCCTTGCTGGTGAATATACGGTGTCACTCTCTCGCTGGTGAGTATACGGTGTCACTCCCTTGCTGATGAGTATACGGTGTCGCTCCCTTGCTGGTGAGTATACGGTATCACTCTCTTGCTGGTGAGTATACGGTGTCACTCTCTCGCTGGTGATTATACGGTGTCACTCCCTTGCTGGTGAGTATACGGTGTCCCTCCCTTGCTGGTGAGTATACGGTATCACTCTGTCGCTGGTGAGTATACGGTGTCACTCCCTCGCTGATGAGTATACGGGGTCACTCCCTTGCTGGTGAGTATACGATGTAACTCCCTTGGTGGTGAGTATACGGTGTCACTCCCTTGCTGGTGAGTATACAGTGTCACTTCATTGCTGGTGCGTATACGGTGACACTCTCTTGCTGGTGAGTATACGGTGTCACTCCCTTGCTGGTGAGTATACGGTGTCGCTCACTTGCTGGTGAGTATACGGTGTCGTTCACTTACTGGTGCGTATACGGTGTCACTCCCTTGCTGGTGAGTATACGGTGTCACTCCCTTGCTGGTGAGTATACGGTGTCACTTCCTCGCTGAAGTGTGCGGTGTCACTCTCTTGTTGGTGAGTATACGGTGTCACTTCCTCGCTGAAGTGTGCGGTGTCACTCCCTTGCTGGCGAGTATACGGTAACGCTCACTCGCTGGTGAGTATGCGGTGTCACTCGTTTGCTAGTGAGTATACGGTGTCACTTACTCGATGAAGTGTGCGGTGTCACTCTCTTGCTGGTGAGTTTACGGTGTCACTTCCTCACTGAAGTGTGCGGTGTCACTCTCTTGTTGGTGAGTATACCGTGTCACTTCCTCGCTGAAGTGTGCGGTGTCACTCCCTTGCTGGTGAGTATACGGTGTCGCTCAATTGCTGGTGAGTATGCGGTGTCACTCCTTTGCTGGTGAGTATACGGTGTCGCTCATTTGCTGGTGAGTATACGGTGTCACTTACTCGCTGAAGTGTGCGGTGTCACTCTCTTGCTGGTGAGTATACGGTGTCACTTCCTCGCTGAAGTGTGCGGTGTCACTCTCTTGCTGGTGAGTATACGGTGTCACTTCCTCGCTGAAGTGTGCGGTGTCACTCTCTTGCTGGTGAGTATACGGTGTCACTTCCTCGCTGAAGTGTGCGTTGTCACTCTCTCACTGGTGCTGCGTTAGACCAGCACGCCCTGCGGGGAAGCGTGCTTCGACTTTGCGTTGGGAGCCCGGGTGGAGCGCGAAGGCGACTACTGCTACTCTACGTTGAACCTAGTCTGAATCTACGTTAAACCTACTCCGTATCTACGTTAAACATATTCGGGATCTATAGCAAACCTACTCGGTATCTACGTTAAACATATTCGCTATCTATATTAAACCTACTCGGTATCTACGTTAAACCTACTCGGAATCTACGTCAAACTTTCTCGAAATCTACGCTGCACCTACTCAGCCTCTCTTCAATTGCCCTAGGGGGGAGTCTGCATTGACTTCGCGTTGGGACTCCGGTGGAAAACAGAAGCAACTTCTACTACAGGATCGCTTTAACACGGATTAGCCCTTTGAAACGGAGTTGTGAAGTGTTATTATGGTGCTCGTAGTTGCCCCTAGGAATAAAGTCGTGTAGTGTCTTGATAATGTAGAATTGTATTGCTTCAACACGACGTATCATCTTGAAATGAATGGTGGTGTCCTGATAATTTTAAACTTGTATTGCTTCAACGCGGAGTATCCTTTAAAAAACGATGTTGTGAAGTGTCCTAATAAAGGTGACTAGAATTGTTCCAACACGGAGTATCCTTTAGAAACGGAGTTGTGAAGTGCCCTAATCAAAATGACTTGTATTGTTCAAACACGGACTATCCTTTAGAAACAAAGTTGTGAAGTGTCTTAATAAAGGTGACTGGTACTACTCCATTTTATAGAACCGCAACGCCCTTGAACCCAACGCTGCAGTCCATCTGCTTGCCGCTATCAGTCGCAGATAGCCCGTGATACACGTAATCCATAGTAATACTCTCTTATATAGACGCACGTAATAAAATGAACCCCATATCGACCGATAAGACTGTCCTTATTCTCATATGAGTGTGCTGACGCTATACACACTTATAAATATCAATAGAATAAATCAACTTCTTTATTAACGAGATGTCTTCTGATATTCTGGTGCTTCCATAAAAATTATTTGAATCTGTAGTACGCATTAAGTCAAGGGCGCAATTGTGATGGATAAGGTCTATTGCATGTTTACACATCGAGTTTGCAAGTTCGACGGATATTTGAGTGCGTTTAAGTTCTTGCAACTGCTGAAAACTTCTTGGAAACAGTTTTTCTGGAATTTAGTCTACGTCACTCTCGTGCATATGCTTCGGATGTCTACGTTTTGCGATTTTCAGACGTGTTTTAGTTTTTGCTGCGTTACATCACATACGTGCATTTACGTAACAAATTCGAAATTGAATCTGCGAACATATTAGGACATTAGACAACGAAGACAACAAATGTGTTCAGACGTACTTTCAACTACCAATAAACGCAACTTCGCGATTGATTCGTGTATAAAATATCTACAATGCGTGATATAATGCGTGATGTAATGCGTGATGTAATGCGTGATATACTGCGTGATATAATGCATGATATATTGCGTGATATAATGCGTCATATAATGCGTGAGGTAATGCGTGATGTAATGCGTGACATACTGCGTGATATAATGCATGATATATTGCGTGATATATATATCGCGTGATATAATGCGTGATATAATGCGTGATATAATGCGTGATATAATGCGTGATATAATGCGTGTTATAATGCATGATATATTGCATGATATATTGCGTGATATAATGCGTGATATAATGCGTGATATAATGCGTGATATAATGCGTGATTTAATGCGTGATATAATGCGTGATATAATGCGTGATATAATGTGTGACATAATGCGTGATATAATGCGTGATATAATGCGTGATATGCGTGATATTATGCGTGATATTATGCGTGATACAAGGCGTTTTATAATGCGTGATATAATGCGTGATATAATGCGTGATATAATGCGTGATATAATGCGTGATATAATGCGTGATATAATGCGTGATATAATGCGTGATA
>SDVV010029064.1:0-11871 GCA_016164225.1 Gammarus roeselii
AATATATATATATATAAATGACAGTTGAAACAGTAAATAGTCATGATAAAGTTAATGTCGGTGATCAGACTTACTCTGCTTATTTTTCTTGAAATTAATGGTCCAATGTAATGCTGGCATCTGTCTCGACATATTAAAAAAGTGGAGAATAGAGGATGTCCTCCAACGATGTTCGTTGGTTTGTACTTACTCTTCAACCCTAGTTTTAGGTTAATACTAAATTCCCCTAGGTAGCCAATGTTGTCTTCAGAACAGCTCACGCTAACGAAGACTTGGTACGTATCATCTGTGTATTCTGATATTTCTGTAAATCTGTCAACATGTCATTATACCTAAATAATTTTAAATCCTTAAATACTGTATATCTTTTACAATCCTGGTACAATGTTTGACGTGGATATTATAGATATAGATTATTCGATCCGTTACAAGCTTGGTCTTGTTGTTTGCCTAATGTACAGTATGTTTATTGTAGGACCATACTTCAATGTTTAGGAGGAGTTTGAGAGCCCCCTGGACAAAAGCTCATTGCGTTCACGTCTATTTGTTTAAGTGGACCGATTTACTGTGATGGATACCAAAGTGTATCTCAATTTTTAATGTTAATTAGAGCAGAGTAGAGAATTAAGTAGTTATTTTATTATTGTTGTATGATTTTTTCCACTATAATCATATAAATGTATTTTTAAGAGGTGTAAATCTTTACTGCATCTTTGTGGAATTTCGTCATTTAACCCTAGCAAATATGTGTTTTACGTTTTAGAAGACGATTTACTGGATGGAGGGGTTCTGGTGTAGAGGCGGCTTAGAGAGGTTATGCGACAAGCAGCTGTTCGTTGTAGTGATTCACTTAGGTCGTCAGTGAACAGATACCCAGATTTTTATGGCCACACTCCTTGAGGCTCATGTCAGGCCCGTTCTTGACAACTGTACCTGTGTATAGATTCTTGGTTATGTCCAGGATGTGAATTTGCTCGACGTTGTTCAGAGATGATGGACTAAACAGATGTATGGTATGACTGGGGTATTGTACCATGACTGGGTGTTACCTCCAAATTTGTTATATATCAGCGGTAGCAGAACTTGATCATTCACTGTCAATTGCAGAGTATTTAATGCATTTTCAACGATTGGCAGAATTTATTGCAATTCAATGCATTTCATGTTGCATAACAGCAAATTCGAGTTAAATTTAGGATATTGCAAATGAACATTTATGAGCTATATTTTATTGATAATAAATTTTTAACACATATATTAGGGAATTACATGGGTTTATCATATAAACGAAAATATAACTATTCACTCCGGAAATCGATGGGAGCAACTGTACGAAACATAAGTAAAGACTTCGAGTTCCCACTCTGGTCTTATCATGATCGGCGGTATCAGAGAAGCTCGGCGGTTTCTTTATCGATGATGAGCATCATTTCTCACCTGGAGGTGTTGGCTCATCATATTGGTGTAGGATTTATCATCTGGGTGTGTCGTTTTTTTTTCTTCTGGTCTATTGGGTTCCAGACTGCTGAACTTGGTGCACATTTGAGATGGACGGATACCTTCCGGAGTGTTGTATGCATCACTTCAAAACCAATCATTATTTGTAAAACTTTGTTTGTAGACTTCAGTGAGCTTTTTCTCGACGCTAATTCTTTCATTATAGTTACATGATTATGACATCGAGTCGTTTCACGTTTTTTCTTACTGGCACCGACTTTTCCATTCCCTATATTCCCGCAGATATCCGAAATATACATAATTCTCCTAGCACTCATACGTTTGAGACATGATTATCTCTCTTCATGTTTAATTTCCAACAATTTCGAAACAGTCAGATATACATTTGGTTTTATTATGCCTTTTTACACTCCTTATACTTGATACCGTTTTCTTATCCCATTTGATAATTCGGCTCCCTCCAACTTTATCAGGTTTTTCTTCACGTGACATCTCCTCGGTATCACTGTCACATGTTTCAAAATCACTGTCACTGGCTTCCATTTCACTTGAAGTATCCCACGTTTCTCTCATATTTTCAATATTTTTCATTTCGTCTAAAGCTTAGGTGTACTCCCCCTTATTCACTCAATCTTTATACGTTCTACGTTTGGATGTTAGAGGTGAAGCACTTTCTTTACTGCTCGCCCCCTGTCGAGCACTGTCTATCTCCTTATTTTGGAAACCCAGGTCCAGTTTATTATGTTCTATCAATACACCCGTTGCATCCTTAGAGCTTGTATTTTCTTGTTCAATTTTAAGATTATCATATTCAAGATAATGGTGCCCTTTGAGATGACGCCAAAACCCGAACGAGGAGCTTGATTTGCTTAGTTTTATCTTCGCACTGCCAATAACACATACCCCGCATTATCCTTTGCGTTTAAATATTTCCATATGAAACTTGGCGACATCCTTCTACAACGAAAGCAGATAGTTCACTAAATGAGAACAAATCTGACTACAAATTTCATTTACTTCTTCATGGATATACAAGGTCGTTAGCGTCACTGTGCCGGCATATGTGCCGGAACAAAGCATATATACAGGCCAGAATGCAACACCTGTGCCGGCACAGTGCCGGCACCATGTAGTCATATACAGGTGCGATGCCGGTACTGTGCCGGTACCATGTAGGCATTTGCACACATTTGCACTAATATACAGACTCGTTCACAATCTGTATCATTTTACTAAAGATCTGCGATATAACGACCACAGTCAACAAAAATCTAGATTATAAATCACGCCCATGCTGTATGATTGGTGATTCTTATATCAATGTACGATAACGAAACCAAAATAAAATAAAACCAATTTGAAACCAAAACAAAATGAAAACAAAATGAATTTAACAATATCAGATACGTTAATATCTAACCAACCACTCCAAGAAGTACATATATCAAGCTTATAAATAGTAATTATTCAGGGTTTTATACGTTATCCATATCAAATCACTCCACGTGGTTCTACTTTACGTAGTTTTTTCCTATCACACACCATGTACTCATATACATGGTCGATACCGGCACCACGTAGGCATATGCAGGGCAATGGTAACACCTGTGCCGGCACAATGTGGGCATATACACACATTTGTTCACGTATGCAGGCTCGGCTAACATCTGTAGCATTTTACCTTTGTTCCACGATTACCATTAGAATTAATGCCCTTGCTTCTGTTACAAGATATTTAATTTGTATCAGCTTCACGTCCCGTTACGTTAAAAGAACTAATCGTCCTATCCTAACCTATTCTAATGAAGAATTGTGTATTATCGATCGACTTTGATATTTTTTCAGGGTTATAGGATTTATGCAAAACACATCTCCACTTGACTCTACATTTTGATTTATCCTTTGCAGTTTTGATACACGCTCCCAATTTTGATCTAGCAAATTTCATCAATTTTTCATATCTAAATTACATCGTTTGTTCTATGGTTTTAGCTATTTGCATATGATTCTTGATTTTTTTTGACAAAATTCTACACTATTTTGACATGTTATGCACACCCATCAACAACCTAACCTAACCTAATGTATTGATATGTAAATATGAAGCCCTTCACACTACTCTAAATATCACACTTTAGCATGGCTATATGCTATTTATTTCGTTGTAAATCTCGACCCATATTGGTTAGCAGAGAGGCCCCATTTTCAAACTAGATGGATTGAATGTTACAAGTATATCATTTTTGTGCCCAGGTTCAAACAAACGGGACACAAACTCTCAGGAAAGACTGCACAGCCAGCCACCCTAAATGCTACCACTGCTCATGCTACCATGAGGCAGGCAACCGTGACTGCTCAGTACACATGGACCAAAAAGAAATAACAACCACACAAAACGAACGCAGAGTTACACGGGAACAAGCCATCCAAATCTGGAAAAACAAGAACCCAAACCGCCTCAATTACACCAAAGCAGTCAAATCGTCAATTCAACCAAACTCCCCCGAAGATATTCACACATCGTCAGGAGAACATCGTAACAAGACTCCAACACTCCTACCTGGCTGCAGTGCTTCCTCACTCAGCCCAGCGACCGCCCCTGCACTAGAGATGCACAGTCCCAGAAATAGTTCCAGCGGTGCCCAGGAGGACGCCAAGATGGATACATCCCCCGCAGTTGACCACGCAGCAAGGCTCACTACTTTTAAAACGAAAGGGCAAAGAGATGAAGAAGCCTCCGATGCCCAGGCGCCACTGAGCAAAAAGATCAATAACAACTCTCAAATAACGGCCCGCCAGGACAAGAATCCAGAACTACCTCCACCTGTCTCAAATGAGGCTCCATCCGTGAAAAACCACTGCGAGGGACACGACCCCCTCCCCCCCGTTAACAAACCAGACACACGAACACGCCACCAGCGAGAACGATCACGGCCTCGACAACAGCGCTTTTCTCGAAAAACTCATACGCGAGACCTCTGACCAAACAGTCATCTTACCTGAGCCAAATAGCTTGCACTCCACACAAGCCCCCACGCAGATCAAAAAGGCTAACGCAGAAGAAGAGCGCACTCGCTCACGAAGCAAAGAGCGCAAACCCTCGTCTTCCCACAAGAGCACTCGCAGCCGCGACCGCAGCAATCACAGCAGACCGCCTTCCACCGAAGGCAGGCCCGGAACCCCTGGGCAAACTAAAAAACGCGAGCACCACAATAGCTCCAGCAAATCAAGCGACCACTCTAGATCATCAAGGTCTGTGGGTGAACAGCCTTCAAAATAAACACCAAAATACTCCAGTGGAACTGCCAGGGACTCTGAAACAAGACTAATTACTATCCTTAATCGGCACGAATGAACCTTTGGTAATAGGCCTCCAAGAGATCAAACTCTGAGAGACCGCCACATTCAGAATCCCCCAATATATCATACACCGCCGCGAAGGCCACACCAACGTGACTGCTCACGGCGGAGTGGCACTTATGATCCACCAAAGCGTACCTCAACTCCCCCTTCCCCTGAGGACAGAACTCCAAGCTATCGCTATGAAGATAGGCGTCTCATGGCCAATAACAGTGGTATCCATCTACTCATCACGAAGCCATCCATACCCTCTCGAAAGCACTAATGACCGAATTGCTAAGCCAACATCCCTCGCCAATACTCCTTCTTGGAGACTTCAACAGCTACCACGAAACATGGGGATGTTTAGGTGTTTGTAAAGTTGAATGTTAATTAATGAAGAGTAATTTACCCTTATTGTAGTTACTCAAAAAGTTAGTAATGAATGAGCTTCTGTGAGCGATAAGAATTCAAATATATGGTGCTTTCACTTTCAAGACACAATCTGACTCCAAGTTATGCTATCCTTTTCTACAAATGAGGTTGAGTATTATGGACAAGCACCAAGAAACAGACACAAGGACAGTAAGGCACAGGTAATTTTTTCTTTGAGTTATATTCCCCTTCTTAACTGAATGATGTCCAAGGATAATATAGAAGGGGAAAAGAAGATTTGATAGTAGAAACAGTTGAGATCTGGTTTGGCGTCAATAGGTCCCAGAGGGAATTATCTTGGGGGAAACTTTTGTCCTGGTTCCTGGATCGGGCCTGAGTTTTAGATCCGGTCTTGCCTGAAAACGGGTGTCCTCATGGCCTCAGCAGCAGGGGTGAAAGGCTGCACACAGAACATAGTTGGCTAACAATGTGTGACAGGGAAGATAATCACGTACCATTCTGCCTGCCTCATACAGGCAGACAGATTGGGTGCATGTACTAAACAATGTTATATATCACAAGAGGAATAGCATACCACTAAGGTGTAGCTACCAGGAACAAAAGTAATGGAGGTCTTAAGCTCCCTAATGAATGATATCATTTAAAAGTTGCCTGTATAAAAAAAAATGTTATTTACACTTTATAGGCACTATAAAGCTATATATCTATACAGGCATGGATCAAGGTAGGGTGCTACTCAGAATTAAAGATTTCTTTCATGTTAGCCTAATTGACAATCCTTGTATGGCATTTGGCAGAGGAATCCCCAAAGCTAGCTTTGTGACTTGCAGTGGCAATCTTTCATCCAGGTATATACAATAGTGTTTGGCTGCAGAATCTGCAACTGTATTTATTAGTCTGCTCTACACTGGGGAATAGGACATATTAAACACTGTTATTCTCACCTGTCTTCTGTGGAGCAGTATCCAAGGTAAGCCTTTGGTTATCTAGCCTATATGTTTTGACAAGTAGTCTTAAGGGAACACTTCCCTCTGTAGCCACGCTATCACTTCCTTAATTTTGATGCTATTTTGAATCTCGTTGGTCGTGTTTTGACGAAGGAGTCGGTGTGCTACTACACACACGATCTTATGCGACCCGCCAATGGAAGAGTGGAAAAACCCCGCTCAGCTTGTTGCCAGATTCATGTAAAAATATTTATCTGAATTTTTGTAAAAAAAATATTTCACTGAATCATTTATTCCATCTGATACATGTTTCATGGCTTTTAGTGAATGAGTATACATATTTATTAAGCCAAAATAAATATTTGTTGCACTGCCATTATGGTTGGAAGCTGTTTGTGCTAGCTGAACGGAAATGTTATTGCTACCTACAGAGATATACAACAATGAGATCAAAAGATGCGATTGCTTAGTCGTAATAGAGCTTGTGATGCACGTATAATGCGTTCAGTATTATTAGGATAATGTAGGGTCAATTAAGGATCTCTACAGATGCATGAGAACAGACCCCAGAAGAGTGATAATGGCTAACACCATAAACACTCTCAACCTGGTCCTTCTCAACGACGGACAACTTCCCGAATCACCCCCGAAAGTGAGACTGCCATCTATTTATCCATACGCTCTCCCACTCGTTTGGGGAGTTTTGCCTTCAACACATGACGGCGACCATAACCCAGCCATCATATCGCTTCTTACCAACCAACCAAGAAACCCTGCACCAGAAGAACTTCAATTCAACTACCTGGTGGAATTACCGAACACACATACCCGAAAACATTTCGGAACACGACGTCGTCGCCCAACTATACGAAAAGTTTCAAGCTGCAGCCGAGACAAGCATTCTCCGCCATGCCACTTCAACCTTCTTTCCGAAATCATGGTGGTGCCGAGAAGTGCAAGAAGCAATAGATAAGCGTGAAAGGCTATACCATGCCTATCGACGAGCACTGTCCCCAGGAACCGAGTAGAGTCGAAAGGGCATCTGCTGTAAAGCGAAAACTTTGAGTGGTGAAGAAACGTGGAAGCTGGGATCAGTTAGTCAACACATTAATCGAAACACCCCTTCTCCGAGGTATGGAAAAAAATCCGACGTATCCATGGAAGGAGGCGGAGGCAGAACTTATTCTTCCCACACGAAAATCGCAAATAAACGAGTTCAGACTTTTAGCCAGATATCGCAATCAACAAACATCACGAATGCTTTCCAACGGGAAAAAGATTTGCAAGAAAGTGAACATCTTGACTTTACAACTAGAAGCGAAGTGGCCAAAAAAAAACTTCTCCCTCCACGAACTATAGTGCGCCAGACCATACACGTGAAACTTCACCTGGGCCAGACCGGGTACAAATCAACATGATCAAGAATCTCCCAGATGGCACCCGTGAGCACTTTTTAAAACTGATCATCACTGTATTCAAACTCATTTTTGCGCGATCAATGGCGGGAATCTGTAATTATCCCGATACCCGAGCCCAGGAAATTCCACGGTGACCCTCATAACTATCGCCCCATCGCTCTTACCAGCGTCCTCCGCAAGACCATGGAAAGAAGGATAAACACGCGCCTTGTCGACTACCTCGATATGCATGCAGGCCTGAACAGCATCCAGTGTGACAGCCGCAAGCGCCACTCGACGACGGACCACCTTGTAACACTGGAATCTGACAATAGACAGGCATTTGTCCGAGGGGAACACGTAGTTTCCACATTTTTCGACGTGGAAAAAAGCCTACGGTACTGCCTGGAAATATGGCATCATGAAGGATCTCCACCGCCAAGGCTGAGACGTCACTTACCACGTTGCATCCACCAATTCTTGCAAAACCGCACCTTCAGAGTTGAGGTCGCCGACACCCTGTCACCATCCTATCCGCAAGAAATGGGCGTCCCCTAAGGACGCGTCCTCAGTGTCACTTTTTTAATACTCGAAATCGTCCAGATAGCAGCCGTTCTCCCGCGCGACGGAAGATTGCTTTCATCACTATACGTTGACGATTGACAAATAAGCTACAGGCACCCTAGCCTCTCAACAATTCACCAGGAACTCCAGAAATGTCTAAGCCTTGTCGGGAACTGGGCTTCCTTAAACGGATCCCGATTCTCGTCCTCCAAAACGAAAAGCACGCACTTCACACCTGTGCCCGGCTTACACCTAAAACCAGCCCTAACGCTGAACAACACTCCATTAGTATACGAGGGATCAATAAAATTCCTCGGTCTTGTGTGGGACCCTAAACTCACATAGCGACCTCATATTACAGCCCTGCACTCACTGCAAAAAGGCCAACCGGACTTATCCTCTCTGTAACATACTTGAAATTTGGAACCGATATGGACACCAGAATGACGTTAGTCAGAACAATAATACGCTCGCGCATTGACTATGGAGCAATTGTTTACGGTTCAGAAGCCAAAACAACCCTTGAACCTCTCTCCATCACCGTAAATAACACCCAGCGTATCACAACCGGCCCGGCCCGTTCCGTTCCACACCCATAGAGTAGTAGTAGTAGTTGCTTCTGTTTTGCACCGGAGTCCCAACGCGAAGATAAGGCAGACTCCCCCGTAAGGCAATAGAATAGTGGCAAAGTAGGTGCAGCGTAGATTGCGAATAGGTTCAACGCAGATTCCGAGTAAGTTTAACGTAGTTACAAAGTAAGGCCTCTGCGCTAGTAATCATGTGGACCATAATAAAATTTTCACTCAAGCATTTTGGGGTGGGAGTGGGGTGGCAGAGATGTCTTGAGTGCCAAAAGAGCCCGACAAATCCCGGAGTGTCCCCCAAGCTCCCCGGGTCCCCTCATCTCGGCTCATATCGGTTTGTCTTGAATCACCTCAGCCAGTCTCTGCTCATCGCGACCAACTCGACTCGCCTTTACATGTTTCGACTGATCTCCCCAACGGGGGAGTCTGCATTAACTTCGCGTTGGGACTCCGGTGAAACCTGGAAGCAACTACCACTACTCGACTGATCTCGCCGCACTTCGACCAGCCTCGACGCGACCCTCGCCCTCTGCACCAGTAATCCGCGGACTGTAATGGTTAGTGGTCTACTCAAGCATCTCACATATATACATTTTTCTGTGTATGGGTTTTACAGCGTGGAGAGGGGGAAACAGGGGCTCAGGGTTCAAAGAGGCCTCAAACTGGTCCTAACGTTTCTCAAGGGGATCAAAAAGGAACTCAAGGGTGTCCCAAAGGGCCCCGGAAGGGTCCAAGTGGGTACCCCCAAATCCCCCCGGCTCCCGAAACCCCGGGGACATCAAGTCCAGCAAGGACCCCCCATTCCCGGGTCACCTAGTCTCAGCTAGCCTCTGTTGGTCTCGACTCATCGCCTCGTCTTCACTCGCTTCAACCTGCCTCGTCCCCTCCACGCACACTGACATTCAAGGCTCTCACTCTCTAAGTTGGGGTGGATAAATGATTATTCATTTTATAGATCATTATCACTTTATTTTAGTATTTTATCATTTCTCATTCCATGGGCTCAATTATTTTTGTCTGCTCTTTTTTCATAGTGATAAAATTTGCATTTGTTATTATATGCAACGAGGTTGGTTGAGACTAGGTGACCCAGAGAAGGGGGGGTACTCTTGGGAACAGCGGGACTCGGGGTTTCGGGAACCCGGGGGACTTGGAAGACCAGGAGGAGGATTTGGGGAAACCCGCTTGGACCCTTCTGGGGCTCTTTGGGACACCCTTGGGACCCTACGGGACCTACGGTTAACCTACTCTGTATCTGCGTTGGACCTACTCTGTACCTGCGTTGGACCTACTCTGTACCTGCGTTGGACCTACTCTGTACCTGCGTCGGACCTACTCTGAATCTGCGTTGGACCTACTCTGAATCTGCGTTGGACCTACTCTGAATCTGCGTTGAACCTTCTCTGAATCTGCGTAGGACCTCCTCTGAATCTTCATTAAATCTACTATGAATCTAAGTTAAGCCTTCTCTGAATCTACGTTAGACCTTCTCTGAATCTATGTTAAACCTGCTCCGAATCTACGTTAAATCTACTCTGAATTTACGTTAAACCTATACAGTATCTACTACTACTACTACCTATTCGGTATTTACGTTAAACCTACTCTGAATCTACGTTGAACCTACTCTGAATCTACGCTGCACCTACTCTGCCGCTCTTCAATTGACTCAGTCCGCATTAACTTCGTGTTGGGACTCCGGTGGAAATATCACTTTGAGGCTTTGGTGGAAATGAGGCCCAAATCAAATCAAATCCGGTGGAAATAGAATCAAACTACTACTACTTCACTCTCTGAGATCAACGGCAACATTAATTCACCTTACAGCCATCTAAATCTTGTCTGTGCTCGGACATTTAAAAGGCACCCGGAAGAGTGCAAATTCTCCCACCGTAGGTTGGACTAGACAAACTAACACACCTTATAGTCCACCTAGGGTTTGATTTGATTTGGGCCTCATTTCCACCAGAACCTCAACGTGAGTTATAATAGGCTCACCCCTAGGGCGCGACCGTCGTTGTTTCAGGAAAGTTCGCACGGCCTCGCGTGCGAAAATATAAGTTTTGTCAAGATGAAGTCACTACATATTTCAATTGTGGCATATTCGTGGACTAGCGCCTACGAGAGAGTGAAGAGTTAATGAGTATCTTCGTAAAATGGGTTGTTATTTCTGTGCGTAATGGGGTGGAGAGACCATCTCATTTTCACAGGTGTTCGAGGTTTAGACAGCTTCGTATAGTCCGGTGTTTTCCGAAAGCGATAAGCTTTTTACGGTAGGTTGGGTCCGTGAGCAGGCTTTGTAGGTTGCACGGGAGTGTCCACCTAGGGCCCCTGCGGGTGTCTAGCGATAAATAATTCAATAACTAATCCAGAATTGATCACCATGAAATAAAGGGCACAGATAAACAATAGAGTCCACGAAATAAGAAATACTAAAATTAAGTATTAATGATCTATAAAATGAAAAATTATCTATCCACGCGCCCTACGGGGGAGCCTATTATGACTCACGTGGAGGCTCTGCTGGAAGTGAGGCACAAATCAAATCAAATCATCTATCTACCCCAACACACCCATAGAATACCTGGACGTGCTTGCTTACGAGCTGCCTCTTCCGCTCCGGAGAGAAACTCTCACTACAGTACTATTTCAAGACCAGGAGCTACATCAATAGCCCAGCACTCGGTGACGTCACCAATATTCTCGATAAACGCCTCTTTGCGGCTAAGAAGAACATATGCCCACCCTTTTCTCTACGTGTGGACAACTTACTGACCTCGCTGAACATCAGTCGCAAAGCAATCAAGCCTTCATTCTCCTATCGAATTCTTCAAATCAACACACCCACCGCTGGTCAGCCTAGATTTGTAAACGTATCCCAAAGCCACAACCCTCTCAACATGTACCGCTGAGAATTCCCGAGACTACTTGATGAACAGTACTCTGAGGGGATAAAGCACCGCCAAATATACACTGACTGCTCCAAAAGGGACCTAACGTTCGGCCACCCTACCCCAAGAGGCCACTGTATTCTCTGAAGAGCTGCTCGCACTCGGGCCATCTCCATTACAAAAAGTGCCCTTCCCCAAATATGTTTTATTTTCATAGTGAGTGTTCTCACCCAGCTGACGAGACAGCACTCAGAGACGGCCGCGCCCTAGGGGGGAGTCTGTATCAACTATATAT
>SDVV010029065.1:0-11871 GCA_016164225.1 Gammarus roeselii
ATCCGTATATATAGACATAGATGTGTGTGTGTGTGTGTGTGTGTGTGTGTGTGTGCGATCAACGGGGAGAGGAACATTATTTCTCGTGAATCGACTGTTGTTTTCATCTCGATAATGTACGTGCCCTTTGCTGTCATGAGAATGTTATCCGGTACGCTCTTTATGAACTCTTTTCGACTCACGGATTGTATTCATTCAGATCTCCACGGAGGGCATTTAGATGTACATGTTTAATTTCGGCCTATCTTATGTGCACACCAGACTCGTACCAAATGAATTGTATAAAGATTTGTTCACCCATTTGTTCTGTACATCCAGCATTCTACGTATAAGATTGATTCGTCGTCTGGTTAAATTATTTATGTCACTTCTCAATGAAATTTTTTATGACCTGTCTTACATATAATGAATTATTTACCAACATGACTGTCTACGGATCGTAGTATATTTATATCAATATGTCAGTGTACCATTTTTTATATCTCTTGTACTAAAGTGTAGCAGTTTGCGATTCTTAATTCATAATTTATGTTCAATAAAATGTTTTCACTCGAGTAGATGGCCGGCTATAGTACGTATCTACCATTGAGACCGTCAATCGCTGAAAAAAACTCTTTGCTATGTTTGACGGTGATTAGACGTCTGTGTGTCCAATACGACAACCAATTTTGGTGATGCGGCGTGAAAGGTAAAAGTATTTCTACCTCGATGTCACAAACATTGGCGGGTTTAGCGTTGGAGTGAAGTTGCATGAGTCAGCAATGTGGAAAACTTTTCAAAACTGGTGTGAACTGGTTCCGTGGACTGATCTTCTAAGTATGTTTTACATTTATTGCAGCTTATTAGATTTGGTTAATATATTTCGTAAATATCGATTAAGACTATTTTTATGACTTTATGTTATCCAGAATTTTAACTACGTCTCACCTTTTTATTTCCAGCTTAAAATCTGATCACATATGATGCGAATTTGGTCAACTGATAACAAATTAACTTGCAAGATTATTTTGTCTCAGTGTTTATTTATTGAGAGGTAGGTAGTTCGCTGGATACACGTGTGTTCAGAAGTGTGAGTAAAGGAATGTCTGATCATCTACGGGAGGATGGTAGATGAAGAGTTGAGCAGCCGAGAACAAGAAACCAGAGGGTGCATGAGGCGATATAGGTGATTGAAGCTGGGAAAAACACCTGGACTGGACAGCGTTAAGACAGTGCCTGAAGAGGTGTGGAGTAACCGTAGTCGAATGGTTGAGGAGGCTACTAAATCTGTGTTTTGTTCTAGGCGTGTGACGATCAAATGTCGCAGTGCTCGTTTCGTTCCTTTGCATATGAAATGAGAAAAAAGTGAATGAAACATCTGATCAGGTACCTGTTTGTCGTGTGTGCTGGTTAGATTACACGGTAGAGTGCAAATCGAGAGGATTAAAGACAATACGGCAGTGCAAATCAAAGGTTTGTGGTTACACACGAATGCGGAAAGTACCCCGTGAAGAGAATGAACGTGTTCGATGTCATCATGGATCTGTAAAGGCACACAGTGTTAGGTTGGGGCGTTTTAATGGAGTGGTCAAAAATTTGTTAAAACCGGTCCACAGTTTATATGTTGGTTGCGAAGCAAGTGTCAGAGCATGGAGCCAGGTGCCTGCTTAGTTCCAAATAAAAGTTTTACCGAGGCATAAGCTGCATTGCGTCTGCCTGCTTATTCGAAGAATGAATGGAGTGATCAAAAGGTGAACGTTAATCCATTTGATTGTGGCTTATAGTTTTTTGGAGTAAAACTAATCGTCAGTAGTTAATGCCAGAGCATGACGCAAACTAGTGAAGGATTATAGATGGAGCATAATTAGCGGTGGGTAGGGTCAGTCGCGATGCATGCAACCTTTGACTCACCAGCGAAGGTGGACGGAGCCTAACGGGCGAAGGCGATGCCGCGCGAAGGAAGTGCTTTTGGATTTGGACAGATGGATAGCTTATACATGTTACCAGGTTATATATTTTCCTAAGGGTATTTGCATTTCAATGCTTGGGGGGTATTGCAACTTCGTTACATGTCATATTGCGTATATGCGTTTTCAATACTGTGTCCTCTGAATGTTTTTTGGAGTAATAGCATACATACATTATAAGATAATTTTTATTGATAATTACAATTACATAATAATTTACAAGCTGTATTAAAGGCCAAGACTTCACACATGTTCTTCTTGCACGAATGTTGATTTCTGGACACGTTCATGATTAATTTTTCAACCCTGATATCATTTCTACGTCGTTCGCTGTTGTAAAACCGCTAAATTATCTTTTTACCTGGTATATTTTGACATAGATAATAAGCAAAGTAGATGCAGTAAGCTCCACAGACCAACGATAGATCACTTTGGATTGGTTTCTGTAGTACAAGTTGTATTTTTGACATGGATATTATAATACAAAGCTATATTTCCTCCATATATTTTTGGATTAAACCCAAACGAATCAAAAAAAGTTTTTGTTGTCCTTCTTGGATATTAGAATCCAATGACCCATTTTATTAGGATTGCTTTTGCAGCTAACAATCATGTAGCTATTCATTTGATGCCTGGACATTCTGTTTTCAGCAAAACAACCTTTATCGGCTCGTTTCATAATTTGATCGCTCTTAGATATGTGGTCAATTTGATTATTATCCATGATTACTGTAGATAGTTGGGGAATATTTTCCTTGCCGAATTTATTTGGATGACACCGGGTGTATAACCTACCAGGAACAAGATTTTATTCGTAGTGGGTGGATTTTCACAGTTCACTGTTATACGTGTGTTTGGTCGTTTTTCTAGTTTAATGACATCATCAGAGTCGGTAGGTCTTGTATCTATAACAAATATAGTTCTTCCTGCAGGGAAATTTTGTCTGGTGATGAGATGAGCGGTGTTGTGCCTCCCTAGAGCCGAAAAGGTTTGATAATATGCTTGGGCGCACTCTCTGGGAATCGAAGATCTAATGTTGGTAACCCAGTTTCCGTTTACATCGACGATAACGTTTGTGATATCATTATGCTGGGAGTAATTTGGATTGAAATCATATGCTCTGTTATGTGCAGCTTGATCAATGAGAAACAGGGCTATTATATGTGGAACAACCTCGTTGAGGGGGGAATCAACGGAGATGGAGTTTTGACCGGTAGGAAACACGATGGTTATGACAATAGGTCGATCGAACATGTCATTGTGGGCGCTTTATTTAGAGCGAGCAATGCTGTAGGATATGGTACAACCTTTTTACACCTTAATTTGCATAAATCAACTAAATAGATGTACTGTTCATTGTCATAGAAGAACGCTACTAGGTTTTGTCATATCTAAACGTATATTTACGCTGACATTATCCAATAGATAACTATTGCTACCGGAAACATCAAAGTTTAGTGGTCCCATCATGTGTATACCATGACGCACACTCTCTTGAATCCAAGTTTCATTTGCGTTTGGATTAGCAAAATTCGCCGCGACGATGGTATCTGGAATGGGTGTTTGCGATGAATTATACGTCACATTCAACCCTTTATTATTTAGATCGGAGCGACGAGTCAGTGTCCGAGTAGATTAGTAAGACGTTGTCACCGTAGCGTGGCATCAGTGTGTCATAGAAGAAGATGTAGACTTTTGCTTCTTCTTTTTCAAGCACGTAGAATCCAAATATTCGGATATTTTTTTGTTTGAGGATCATGATGACTATTTCGGGACCGATGACGTAGCAGTTTTTCAGAAGGGGGTTGACAGCGTGCTTTCGGAACTCGTTGGGGTGCACACGACCTTTGCCTCTAGAGTTCTCTTGAGCGGGTTGAGGAGCAATTTTCCGTATATACTATTTGATAGCAATTTATACAGGGTCTTAAAAGAAGTTCGTAGACTCCTGATGTTTCTGGACATTTTTCATGGTGAAAGTTTTGAAGACCGGCTCCTGTTTAATCCGAAGAAATCGATGAACCTTTGTGACTTATGTCCTTGCCTGAGGAGCACTTGCAGAAGTTCCAGGGCCACGAGGTAGTAGGTTTGAGGTGGATAGCTAGCAACAAGCTTACGATCTACTCGTTTTCAGTTTTTGAGATGTTTTGAGCCAGCCAAGAGATTTTTTATGATGAGTGAAACATCGTCCGAGGTAACCTCTTTGTGATGTAGCAGGAGTAGCAGCTCGTCTATTTTTCGTGCAACTTCATTGCTGGCTCGGGCATCAACGCAGACAATGTACGCATACACGCCAGAACAGTCTGTGTTTACCAAGTTGAATGCGTGAATTTCTTCCGGTGTGAGCTCGAGGATTTTGACAATGATGAGGGGTTCGTTCAAGCATCCACCATAAAGACTGTTAAATTCCCCCATTGCTGATGAAGACAAGGGTAATGTAGCGTCATAGTCTTTGCATCGGGGATTGTTTATCTTGGTTGAACCTATTGTTAACGTCACGAACCCGCCTCGTGTGTTTATGATACTCAAGTTCAGGAGATCAATATATTTGACCAGCGCCAGTTTCAAATTTCCTTCGTAGAGGGCGGCTTGCATTGCAAAGCCAGGGACGCTCAGAAAATGGATGGGGTCCAGGGTATACTCGCGTGTCATGGTCTCCCTAAACTTTTGGAAGATTTCGGCCAACAGCAGAGTGTCGATGAGCAGGTGTATGATTATGTAGTCAGGCAACGTCTTACAGTTTGCTGCCTCCCACATTTCGATCACTTCAGCATAATCAGAGTCCGATATTCTATTGGCTCGAAGTTGACTGTAGAAGGTTTCTTGCAATGGGATGTCAGTTTGATCCAGCACAGAATCCAATGTGATGGCTTCGTAGCAGAAATGTCCTTTTCGAGTAGTAAGGTCTATAACCTTGTCACTGTAACGGAGACTTGTGAGATGGGATTTGAGGAGCGGCATGTCATGGTCACTATCTTTAAGATTTATGTCAAGACTGTCAAAACTTGAGTTGAGGAACGGGAACGAGTCGAAGAACTTGACACCGTTCCTGCTCGTGGCATCGTTCAATGAGACAGAGATGCTGAACATTTTATATGATTGTTTTGGCAAAACGTTTATGTTGGAAAAGTTTTTGCCGTCCAATCCTCGCAAAATGAAGCGCATATCATAGTCCAATACATTGTGAGCAGTACATGGCATATAACGTAGCTTCTCAGTGATTCTGAAGTTACAATTAGCACAATGAGCTCCAATGTAGTTGCCTGTTATCACTTTTTTATTCAGTCCAAAGATCCCCTCCACGTAATGATTACGATGGCGTACTCGCCTTGTAACATTTTCTCCAGAAGCGTCTCCGCAGCATTCACATGTTTTGCTTACGCAATATTTTTTTACGTCTTGTTTGGTGAGGAGGGGGATGATGAACAATGGTAAGGTTGACATGTATTCATTAAAATCCAGCAACATATTCTCATCAAGATATGTCTCCATCTCATCAAGGGGAACTGTAGTCGAATCGACAACTTTGTGCCTTACAATTTCCCCGTCTTTATCCACATGCGTATAACTGTATATGAACAACTTTTGTATTTTGCCTACATGTTTTCCCTTTTGGGTTGGTTCTAGCATAGATTCACAGTCATAATAACATACATCAGGGGGTTTCACTGTAGCGTGCATGACTGAGAATCGGTGCATTTCGCCTTCTTCAGGCATACGTTTCCAGCTTTTTTGCTTTCGTGCATGCCCTGCATGCAGAAGGGGCATAGGAAGTGATTTGTGATCTATGAATTTCTAAATGTTTTCTTAAATGTAGAGAAACATGGTGTGAGAGCAAAATGATTAGCATCAAAGATTTGCACATGGTGGATTGTGCGCTCTTCGCTGACCTCTAAACTGCCTCAGTATACATTGACCAGACCACAACCTTCCTTCTCTTTTGTGAGCTGATACAGTCTAATGTTAACTTTACAGTCCCTTTCTATGTTTTGTAAATCTTCTAAAGCCACAGGTGTGTTCAATGCAAGTTTTGGAAAATAAAAATAAGTGTTTATATACGGGATGTACGTTAACTCCGACTGTCGTCTATCATTTGAGAGATACGAATTTTCAGGCAAATGGAAATGGACAATCATGCTTGTCAATACACAATTATTGTTTGTTGTTTTGATATTGACAATATGGTATCGGCCTGGACATTTTTTGAGCCAAGGAACATAACTACCCATTCATTTTGTTCCTTTAGCCCCTGTCTTGTAGAACTTAAGCTCAACAGCGGTTACTGTATTAATACTAGCCACTACCTTGATGCTCCTGTATTTTTGATTTATTTTGTTAATCTACAACGAAATATTCAATCAGATCAGATAGCAAAGTTTTTTTTGTTAGCTGGATCGCTTTTGTGTTTAATATCCAGTCTTTGTCATTTATAGATGCATCCTTCATTGTTCTCCCCATTTTAACCCAGTTCCTAATTTTGTTTCAATATGATTCACTAATTCCTTGTATCCTAATGATATCATTGACGATAGCTTGACATGTTCAGTGTATGGTAGAAATGATGAGGTGACGAAGAGATTTTCCAAAATACCAACAGAGGTTGGTGGGTGAAATATAGCCTCACTCGAATCATCATTAGACGGCCCAACAGGAGACTCTACCAAGGCATCAGTAGACTGAGTACCGATCTGTTCCGAAGAAATAGACTGAAGTCCGGGTAGTTCCGGAGCAGTATACTGAGCGACGAATGGATCATCAGAAGACGGGTCAACAGGAGACATCTCCAAACCACCAGTAGACTGAGCGACAAATGGATCATCAGTACCCTCAACTCGGGGTAGTTCCGGAACAGTAAACTGAAATCTGCGTTCTTCCGGCAGGGAGGCAGAATCGCGTTGCGAGCTTACGCTAGGGTTCGCGGACATTGCGACGCTTACGCTAGGGCCTGCTGATAGTGCGAGGCTTGCGCTAGGGCAAGGGACACTCCATGCATCCTCCAACAATGGCGTAACCGCCATTACCATATCGTTTTGGTTCATCCTACAGGAATAAAAAACATTATCATGTATAATGAACGCTTAAAACAAAAGACAAATAGCAAAGATATCATGAAAATAAAATAAAATTAGACTGGTTAGAATAACTTACATTTTGCGAGGAAGGTGTGTCGTCGACAAGATTAAAAGCACAAGTAATGTCTGAGCTGCATCACACGTCCTTTTATATATTAGTATGCGATACATGTTGTAACCTGTTTGCTTGTCTGCATCGGTGGGATGCCACTGACAGGTTGGATACATAATCAGCTTACCGTCGAGTAAACAACAAGACCGAGAAGCAATTCTACCAGCATTCAAAGTTATCTTGAACATTTTGAAGAGGAAGGAACAAGTGACTGTTTTAATAAGACAGGACTCGTCGAGTGTGGAACTGGAGTGCGACTCGAAAGAAATATTGCTTGTGTTCTTAGTCAGTAAATCAAAAAATGCACAAGTCTAGAACTGTACTAATTCCTGACTTCCCCAGTCATAAGGTTACGATGCTGGAACGTATTCACTCACATGAGCTAGGAAGACAAACCCTTAACGTATCAGACAAAATGTAATGAAGATGATAAGGAAGACGTAATAATTAATAAGTAAAAAATATACACCAACCTTTATATATGCCCGACTTGGTAAAAGGCTCCTGATGGATGATAGCTCGAGTCTGTTGCGCGTATGATTGTGCCTGCATCGGTAGTCGCTGCAACGGTTGTCGAAGTTGCGGCCAGTGAGGTTGAGGCAGCGGATGACGCTGGTAGTTTGGGTTACCGTACCTAGGATCACCCTGATAGTTTGGCCAATGACTAGCCAGTGGATAACCCTGATACGCTGGAAGGTGCTGCGTCGATCTGCACGTGAAAATTTTATGTATATAGAAAAAATATATATAACAATATATATAACATGGAAAAACGATTACAGTATCCAAAAATATATCGACATTTTTTCGTTAAACAAACCTTATCACTCCTGAAGTTCCGGATTGATCTGGTTCCCCCCCCCCCCCTTTCGAGTTGTTACCATGATCTGTTGAGAAATGGTAATAGGTTTAATCATTGATGGAAAAAACATACGGAAACAATATTATGTGATGTCAAAGATATTGGCATGATCGATCTAACTTTAGAGATGTAAAAAATACATGGTGTCGCAGAACAGGTCCTTGACTTTAGATTGTCCTTGATGGAATACATCTGCAAAGAGGAAGAAAAAAACATCTATAAAATAAAGATTAATTGAAAAGTTAGTTTGTAGTCAAAAATATATACATAAATTAAAGGTTATTGAGAAAAATGTTACTTGCCTATAGCCGGTTGGGGAGAATGGAGACTGTTAGGTTTGCGGACATCAACCTCTTCGTCAATTCCGCACGATTGTTTGTGAGCGGGTTCTCATCCAACACGAAGAGGGTCCTAGTAGAAAAAATAATTCGTAAAAACATTGATAGTTTCGGTGGGGTCGACGTTTCAGGATCAGAGCACTTTCCCGTAAGGAAATATGAAAAATTAGAAATACACCCAGGGCAACTCGCATTCGATCCATTAGCGAAGAAAACTACACGTAAACTGCTTGTTGTGTACGATGTCTTCATGATGGAATCAGGGTCTCTACGTATTATTGCATCTGTGTTTTGTCGAGGTAGGCATGTAAATATCAGTGCGATATATTCAACCAATCACTCCTGCACTCAAATCCATTCCATCGCCCAATATCTTTGAATACCACACATTTTCTTATCATACGCATGCGCGATATTAATCAATTATGTTATTTCGGTAAAACTTTTCTTGCGAAAGATAAGATCGAATCGTTCATCTCAATGTACAAAATACATGTGGAACAATAACCATATAGTCATATCTTGGTTGATTTCACACAATCAAGTACTTCAACACTCTTGATTAGAGCACAAATTGCAGGACATGAATTTAAACAAGTGTTGCCACTATAAACTATAATCTATGCCCGATTTGAGATTAGTAGTGAATTAGAATAGACAGTGTCTACTACAATCCGGCGGCTGTCGGGTCGTACTCTTTCGTGAAGGCTCTACATCAAAGCTATACGAATATTTGTTCGTCTACAGCAAGACGCGATGCTGAAAAATTTCTACAAGAATCAGAAACATTCACTCAATTTAAACGAGCACCCTTGAAATTAAGCAGACGTATGTTCGCAGCTGCGCGTCCTGGATTGATTCTCTGTGCAGATGTTGCCTGTATGAAAGATTAGGCATCTAAAAATGACGGCATTAGATGTTTATTGATTGTTATTGATATTTACAGCAAATATCTGTGTGTACAACCCTTGAAAGCTATTACATATAAAATATGATTGCATCATTTGACAAAATATTCAGTGAATTAGTATGGCAACCAACTTGGATTCGTTCAGATCCGGGAAGCGAATTTACAAATAGAAACATTAAAGCATATTTAGCTATCAAAAACATATCCATTTATTACAAATACAACAAGATCACCAAAGCATCACCAGCAGAACGCGTTATACGGACTATAAAACTCAATTTGGGAAAATATATGCATGCAAAAAAGACAAAACGCTATATAAATGATTTGCAAGCACTTGTAACGACATACATCACGACACCACATTCATCATTTATGGGACGGAACCCATTTGTCGTTTATTTGTTGAACGATCCGAAGCAAATTTGGGCTTTGCTATCGGAAATATATATAATACGACGTAAAAGAATTAACCTGCCCAGAATACAACTAATGGTGGGAGCGTATCGCTTACAGTGCAGTGATCCCAGTCTCAAGACATTTAGGCGAAGACACGAACCAAAGTTCACGAAAGAACTGTTTTTTATTTCACGTGTTAATCAAAAACATTACCCTCCGACCTATGAAATAACACCACTCGATACTGATGAACCCATCAAAGGTTTTGCCTATAGACAGGAACTAGTTCAGTGTGACAAACTTGATAATTATGCTATCAAAGTTTTGAAGACCCGAATTAAACGAGGAAGAAAGCAAATCTACGTGATATATACGAATAATCCGGACAGCATACCTACGTGGAATAATGAAGGAAACGTCGTGTAGTGATGTGTGATAAACGTACTTTGAAACGTAAATTGAATTTTTATAATAAAATAAATCAACTAAAATCATCCGAACGTAGTCAACTCGTCAAACATTTAAGTGATAAGGAAGTTAAAATCATTTGCGAAATATTTAGAAATATAGAGAGCGGAAAATTGGTCTGTGATAAACTAACCGAGTCACAGGTAAATCAATTCAACTCAATAATAAAACAATTAGGCTGTAAATCATCAGGGAGTAAATCTTCCGAGGCTATTAGGAAAATATTATCAACCGTGAGTGGAGGGCTTCGGTTAAACTTACTATGACCCACGGCAATCAATTTTTTGGCGAAAATAATCCGTGAATGAATCAGATTATTACCTAGTGCCAAAGTCCAAGATGGATAAGTTTATTACAACTCATATTGGCGGTAGCGCTACACCCATATCTGTCACAACAGGGCCAGAAAAAGCAGAACATAGCAGTACGTATCACAGTCAAAGATTGAGTAGGCGTGGGGATGAGATGCTAGATTTGGAAACATAACCTGAAATATCACTAAAATTATTTAATTTTATTAACGGGCTCTATCGCAATAGCATAACTACAGATTCCACACCGGAACCGATCAAACAAAATGATACGCATAATGGCGATGAAGTTGAAGTAATATACACAACCTCATTACCGCCCGTTGCTAAGACACTATCTCCAGGTAAGCTTCACTATCTTGAAACTAACTCAGCACTTATATTTTAATCGAATGGGTTTATTAGCCATCCCAGTGTCCAAAGCCGAATTCACGAACTTGATCTCCTAGAAAGTTTATTGGTAAATAAGACAACGATAACTCCGGACGTCAATGCAATCTTTCAGACGTTCCTGGATAAAATGTCAACATCTTTTCACATAGATAAATAATTATTATTGAAAATTGAAGAGAAGGATTATGAGATAGATGCGTTCTGGGACACATTAAAACACTTTGTATCACCAACATAACAATGCATCACTGGTATACGATCATTGAATAAATCACAGCATAACATAGCTCGCAGAAACAAGATGAAACGTGTTTCTCGCTCGGACCAGTTGGGGGAGGTAGTGGCACTTACCAACCAACAGATATGACCATGTGAGAAACAATACTGACAGGGGGCCATGACTGGCACATAACATGGATCAAATATGTCCCTAGTAGCACGGAAACATACAAAATAGACATCACATAACATATATACGTCTACAATAACACGTATCATAACACTGCTACAACATAAAATATGTAAAACGTTGCGTTAATTATCGCACCTCGGGAGAACGATTAAAATGGTGCTCGGTATATCGCACTCTGGCAGCCTCAGTCGCGAGTCAGACACGGTACCGGAAGGTTGTCGCAGCTCCTGCACTAAGCGAGCATGGTGCCCAGCAACTGCGCTGGCCGAGTTATGGAAAGGCATGCAAAATTTATAGCTAGCACCTACAAAACCTACCCGTCCGACGGCTGCACTAACACTGACTCCACGTCAGACCAGGCATCCGAGCACCAGAAGTAGCTTCATTCGAATACACACACAACGCAGCCAATGCTCCCTCCTCCTATTATACCTCCATGGTTACTGACGCGGTAGTGTGATCGGAAGCAAGGAGTGTCTGCGTGTAACCGCAAGGTGGCAACAGGTATTATCCTCGTTTAAAACCGGTTTCGGTCTCGTTTAAAAAAGGTAACGCGTGCCTCCATCTTAGGGCGTCGTGCAGGTGAGAGAAATCCCAAGGCATATTTGGTGACAGCGTCTAACTGGCATCATGCTTCTGATGATGTATATA
>SDVV010029066.1:0-11871 GCA_016164225.1 Gammarus roeselii
TGCTGACGACGGTTCCTCGGTGCATTCGGGACCCAAAGTGTAAGTTGAGGGGCTACCGGCCGGACCCTTTAGCACAAAAGGGCTAAGTTGTGTGAGTGTGAGCGTGTGAGGGTGTGAGGTGAGCCTTGCCGTCGGCCACCCCCCTTTCTGGGGGACGCGGCCTAGTGTCTGTATCTGTATGTATCTATACACCTGATCAACCTCTGTGCCATCCTTGCATCCCCTTTTGCATTCAGGTGAATTCCCTCCTTACCAAACTTATCCGGACTAAGGACTGGGTCCATGTTTATAAAGCTGGATCCTGTGTTACCCGTTTCTTCCCAGGAGTCCCTATCCAAGCTCAGAACGGCCTCATGGAGTTTGGTGTACTCCTCATTTCTTGGTTCCTCGTACTGCAGTTGGTGAGCCTGCTGCGGTCGCGGCATGATGCTCACCACCATCACGCAGATACCCTAACTTTTCTCTTCTATCGCTTCCACTGTGGTAACAATCATTCTCACAGTGTCATCTCTCTATCTCTCCAGCAATCCATTTTTTCCTCCTTGGATGACAATCATGCCATCTTTCCTACCTACGCAAATTTCCAGTGCCTTCTCAGTCACACTCTTTGTTTGTGCTCCACTCATACAGATAAATTTACTCCCAACACTCAATCGCACATGTCACTCCAAGTCGCCAATCACAACCCTTGTCCCAGGCGGCTCAATATGCTCCTCTCCTGCGTCTGTCAGGGTTGTATTCCCTGCCTCAGATGAAGATGAGATGACTTCATCAGCAGCTCTAGTTAAATTGGCAGTATCTGCCTTACCACGCTCCTCCTCTTCACCCTAACCGGCTCGGTAGCCTCACTGAAGGCTTCAAACCTGTTAGTATCTTTGCTGGGCTTTGGCTTTGCCCCAAGCCTTGGCCAATCTATACCATTCATCATTCGTTCAGGTGCGGTATGTCATGGGCCGTGTCCATCTTTACTTTCCTTGCTATTGGGTAGCACCATCCCATTCATCTTCACATTCAGATCATTCATGTCTCCCTCACTACAGGTCTCCATCACCATCAGTTTTTCACGAAGGTCTGCAATAACTCCCATCATACAGTTCCTACAAAAGAATTGAATTTCATCACCTTCCTCGAGTGTCTTTTCATCCATGCAGTCACAATCACCCACATTAAGCCATTTACTGCATTTCATACGCTGAATGACTTGCCCTACCAGAGTGCTAGTCTTGCTTACGTTATCAACTACTTCCTCTGCTTTCACCCCCTCCACTGCTGGTCTCTTTTCATTTCTCCTCGTATGCAATCTGTCCACACTCATTTTCTCAATGCTTAAGGTAGTAGTTAGTAAGAGGGGAAAGATTCAAGACCGGGAATATAGTATTCCCTCCAGAAAGATTACTCGACTCAGGACAGGGTCCTACAAGTGTACAGGCTGGTAGGTTTCCAAATGGTGTAGTTAGCCTGGTAGTCGGTTGCCGTTCGTCGGAGATTGTCCGTCACTGCAGACCGCCGATTGATGCCTCAGCGACGAAAATGATTAAATGTCCTATACCAAATTACAGAGAATTCTTTGGAATAAATCAAAATTTATCATATATAATGTCTCATAAATGATGGACGAGTCTCATAAATGATGGGCGAGGGGCAATTTTTAGTCGGACTCACGACACTCCGGACTCACGACACACCAAGAGTGTGATGATAACCCAGATTGTCTGTGATATTAGGGAGATCAAAAAAGGAAGAAGAGTATAGAGAACTATCTGAGCAAAATTCATACAAATCATCAATCAAGCGCGGTATGATATTCTTGCTGCATAATTTACTTTGAGGATCCATGAATTATTTGACTACATCAGTCACCAATCTAAAACGCAGCAGATTACTATTGCTAAAAAATGTTCATATGACGATTGGAAGACACATTTATAACTTTTCTGAAATTGAATACAAATATAAATTTATTGTTCTGGATAAAGAGCAATTACCTCTAACAGATCGAAATTTATCAGGGATAAAAAATTCATGAGCGATGGACGAGGGTCATTTTTTGGCCGGATTCACCCTCATTGAGCCTACAACAAGTTGACTTCTTTAAAATTCAAAAAAAAAATATTTGAGAAGACGTTACACGGGGGGTAATCATGTGCGATAACGATTGGCAAAGGAGGGAATTCACCTGAATGCAAAAAGGGATGCAAGGATGGCACAGAGGTTGATCAGGTGGATAGATGCAAGCAGTAAGTACATGAGAATCAAATACGGGAAGAGGACAACGAGGGGCAGACAACTGAATCAAAGTGATGATAAAGGTGTGAATTTGCGGTTTTGGTGTTTGAATGTAAGAGGATCGGGTGTTGGTAAACTAGAAGATATGTCTACAGAAATGTATGAGTGGGGGATGGATGTGGTGGCTCTGACAGAGACCCACTTAGGAGAGAGAGTAAATGAATGTAGTGAACAATACCAAATGATTGTGGCTCAAACAAGGTGGACGAATTGGTGTTCCGACGTGACATGTATGAGGACGTACTGGCTGTAAGAATTCAACACAAAAGCTGTGGCAAAAGAGAGAGCCTTGTTGTGGTGGTATGCTACATGACAGCGGCTGGTGTGGATGCTGCAAGAGATAATGAAGAAAGTATGCAATCATAAAGAAAGTGGTCCAAGAAAACAGAAATGAAAAGATTTTGATAATGGGAGAAATGAACGGCCACATTGGACTATAAGGAGAGGAAGTAACTGAGAACGAACATAAGCTAATTGACTTTTTACTGAAGAGATGCAACTTGAGAACCTGAATGTTACTATTGGGGTAGGAGAAAAGACATGGAATGCAATGGCACGGAAGTCTGCCATTGACGCATACTCGTGAATGAAAGAGCACAGAACCAAGTCACAAGCATGTGGATGGAAGAGGATTGCTTGATTGATGTTGCAAGTGACCATAACATGCTAGTGATGAATTACAGCAGTGGCAAATGACAGAAGAAATGTGTGACCAAGAGAACAAACAGAAAGTGGTGGTGGAGACTACGGGATGCCAAATGGGATGGATTCCAGGTTGATTTAACAAATGCTGCCTGGCAGGCGGAAGAGAGGAGTGAACAAGACAGATGACGTCCTGGCCACTACCCTGAAAACAGTAGGAGCTAGGACAATTGGGGATGTCAGACCCCGTCACCAGACGGGCCTGTAAATGGATGGTTTGATATGGAATTAAAGAGAGGACAGCTGGATAGAGAAAGAAGAAACAGAGTGCAGGAGAGTCTAAAGAAACAGGTTGAGAGAGGAGAAGCTACAGTGACTAAGGCTGATAGAACATGGACGGAGTACGAACAAGGACGGAGTACGAACAGGCTAGAGCAAAATGTGAGGAAAAAATTGTTGAGGATCTGCAGAATAAGGGAGAAGAGGGTGGAAGACACTGGTTCAGATTCTAAAGAGGAGACAGACGAGACCAAATGACTGTGATTGATGAGTTGGTTGTGCAAGGAGTCAATGTGATAAACATAAATGAAATGAAGAATGTCATTACTGAGTTCTGGGCGGACCTTGGCTGCATGAATGATAAAGGAATTGGAATGCACGAAACACCTCGCATGTTAATTGAAAGAAGATGTCTGGGAGAGTTGAGGAGATAAGTCATGGGGAGATTGGGAGGTTTCTTAAGAAACTGAAAGATCCCATATGAGCTGTTTAAGAATGGTAGTAGAAGTCTGATTGATGAGTTGCATGGGGTATTTCTGATAATATGGAATGAGGAGAGAGTGATAAAAAAGGGGAATGAATGCAAAATGATTCTGTTGAGCAATGGCAAACACAAAAGTAAGAAAGAGCTGAAAATTTACCGAATTATTGCACTGGCAGACCTGCTGGGTAAGATCTTCTGTGCTATCCTAAATGAGATAACGAATGAGATAACGAAAGACGGGAGAGGAGAGGACACCATGTTTGTGGTCATTGAAATGATTGAACGAATGAAAAAGGATGGGAAGAAAGGATACATAGCCGTCCTAGATATTGAGAAAGCATATGATAGAGTGAATAGGACCATCCTCTGTGACATACTGACTAGGATAGGAATGAGTGAGAAAATAGTCAATATCATTAGGAGCATTTATCAAAGTACACGGACAGTGTATAAACTGGAAGAGCTAGAGACTGGATGAGCAAGAAGCATAAGTGGAAATAGACAGGGATACATTTTATTGCCGTTACTGTTTGGATTATTTACAGAAGAACTGGCAGCGAGAATCAAGAGGGCTGGCCTAGGTATACGTGTTGGAAATGAACGACCAAGCTGTTTGCTGTGGGCGGAGGATATTGTCATCATGAGCGTGAGTAAAGGCGAGCTACAAAGAATGCTGGATGTTGTGAGTGAATATGGAAGAGACTTTCAGATTTGTTTCAGAGGTGAGAAGAGCCAAGTTATTGTAGTGAACGGTGAAGAAGGAGATGAGACGAAATGGCGACTTGGAGATGTTGAAATTGGGCGCACAACAGATTACATGTACCTTGGTTGCTGGTTGACTGAGAATATGTGTGACAAGGCGAAGACAGAAAGAATGTTCTGGGTACAACAGTGGTGTAGTAGACTAGGTAGTGTGGCTCGCTTCAGAGCAAACAGGTATGAATGTTTCAGAGGGTTATGGAAGAGCATGCCTGTACCTGGTATCATGTATGGAATGGATGTCATGAGATGGACAGAAAATGAGCTGGCACAACTGGTTGTGACCCAGAATAAGGTTGGACGAATGGCTCTTAGAGCAAGCTGATGGGTTGGCTTACAAGCAATCAGAGGTGAGATGGGATGGAGTTTGTTTGGGGAACTAATGACAAAATCAGTGCTGGCGTACAAAGAACGACTAGATAGGATATGTGAGGCAAGGTGGCCAAAGAAGGTGCACAAGTGGAACAGTAGGCAGAGCAAGTGGATGAAGGACTGTAAGCGGAGAGCCAGAAAGTGTGGGTACCAATGTATCAGACCGCAAGATGTAGAAGCTCATGGGGATGTCAGGAGAATGGTGGATGAACGTGGTGAAGGGCCCGAATGGAGTGTGGAGAAATGGAAGAAAAAGATTGACACCCGAGTGAAACAGATCGGGCTGGAAAATGGCATGCTGGAATGAATGGAATATGAACGCTCAAATGGAATAACAAGAGACCTAAACCAAGAAATGAAAGATGGTATGATGGTAGCAGAAAGAGCCAGCTGTTGTTCAAGGCTGGACTCAATCTCTGGAGGTAATTGCAGAACGTACAGGTGGGCAGAAAATTGCACTACGGTCTGCTTGCAATATGAGTCAGAAGTAGATGAAACAGTAGAACACTTGGTGCTCTAATGCCCACGGTATGCTGAGGCGAGAGCTGAGATGATGAATAAGGTGCCCTGATGATCATCGAAGGAGAAACATCTCCTTAAAAATATTAATATATTTTGGTTATATAACTTCAACTTATAAAGAATCTACGAAAGCAGATTGGATCGATACAAAATTGTCCCTTGTCAATCACAAATGTTTCGTCTGATACAGATAAATCAAATTTGATCGTAACAATTGCTTTTGTACGCCTTGAATCAAATATAAAGTCATATTTGTCACAAAAACTGTAAAAATAAAATCTGTAATCGATCGATTGATCATATTGCCAGCAATATTTATCTGCGGTATTTTGTGTGGGTAACATATGTAATATTCTGATACGATGATCCACATCATGGATTAATTCATCACATAAAATATCATATGAATTCGTTACTAGAGATCGCTTGATAAGAACACCTGGCGAAGCCGTGTGAATATTTTTCCTATTTGGGATGTTATCCGTGCTTCCGATTCATCTAGCGGGTTGTCCATGACATTGAAATTTGACTCCTCGCTGTTACAGGCCCAACCAGGCTTTATAGCAATCTTGATAATAAGAATGCTGAAAATAATAATAATAACAATAATAATAATAATAATAATAGACCGTATTGAAGCACTCGATGGTGCAATATTGATTACAGAGAACAAGTTTGACAGAGCATTCCTACCAATCCATTCAAATTACGCACCAAAGAACACACATGGAAACAAGGACAGTAGGGAGGAAATACGCGGCATAGATTCATAAGTTGAGTTAGTGACAAGCGCCAGGATAAATTTTATGTCCCTCTCCCACATGAATGTGTACAAAACAAAACCTAATGTTATTGAGGTAAAGCACATAGCCACCTGCCAGCCAACCTATCAGGGACTTCTCTAAGCCTGACATCCGCACACGTACACTGGGCTCACAACACGGATAGGCAGAGAAATATCAAACATTATTCCCTTTATTAACGGGATGTTCCTGCACCAGCAGGATTCTGTCCCTCTCTCTATTAATGGAGACAATACGTCTCCCACACTACTGTATATGACCTCCAGGAAGGGATTATTATAATTTATAATACGCTTCTGGAGGCTATAGGTAATTTTTCTAGCTCGTACCTAAGGACAGTCAGCATCATATGCTGCGAATACAAAGCTAGCACTCGTTCTTCTAGGAACACCAATCAACCTCTGGGATATATCATTGTATGCTACTCTCAGTTTACTGATAATGACTCTCGTATTTTTTCTCCACAACGAGTTAGAGTAGAGAGGGCAGCAGTAGGTTTTAAAGAGCTGTATTTTAACGTCTGTCGTGCAGAAGTTGAACTTCCTTATAAGCTGATGGCCAACCGCGTTTAATTTCCGAAGCTGCTCGGAGATATCAGCATTGCCGCACCGGTCATCTGTTATGAAGTGAACTATGTTGGTAAAACTGTCCACATAATCCAACTGAGCACCATTTAACACATTATTCATTCGGAACTGGAACCTTTGCATAGTGCGCGGTTTTACTAGCATACAAACAGGTTTGCTAGTATTGTACTCAATATCTAGCATTGCGGCTCCGCCTCGCATATATTTAGCGTAATTTGAAGAGCATCCACATGAGGGGCCAGTAGGACCATATCGTCGGCGTTGGTTGTTCGGAACAGATTTGATGTTGAGCTTCCCCATCGTACCGCACATTGTTGTTGTTCGTACCCGTATATTTGTAGTTTAACGAGGTGCACAGGCACCTCCCTTTCAATTAGTATTTTGAACAGTTTCCAATGATTAACGCGGCCAAAGGCTTGTACGGAATTTAATAAACGCAGGTTCGTTGACGTGCCTCTAATGACAAAAAAAAATAACTTGTTCCAAGGTCAAAATCGCCATTTCCGTTCCATGTTGAGGTTTAAAGACAAATTGGTTTGATGTTGTTTGGAGACATTCGTCAAGTCTTTTCTGAGTCACAATCTTTAATAGCTTCGATGCGGCAGTAGCAATTGATAATGGTCTATAATTGCCTACATCTGTCGCATATTTTGTCTATGTGGTTATATTTTAAAAACATAGACAAAATGTGCGACGGATGCCGGCAATTACAGACCAATATCAATAGCTACTGCCGCATCGAAGCTACTGGAGATTGTGATTCAGAACAGACTTGGCAAATGTCTCCAAGCAACATCAAACCATGTTTTGCTTTAAGCCTCAACATGGAACGGAAATAGCAATTTATACCTTAAAACAATCTAGTATTTTTTTGGGTCAGTAGAGGCTCGCCAATGTACCTGTGTTTAGTAGGTTTAACAACTACATCCATAAGTAGCTTTGGTAGGTAGTTAGACTTGAGGCAGCCTGTGAAAAAAATAACATCACATTCATGTTCTACAACTTCTTGTTGGAGGAAGGCAACAAGGATAAGATCCGGTTTTTCTGTTTTAACGACAGCAAACCAGGTAAGTCGTCCACCCAATACCGAGTAGAAGTTTATATTTTTTGGCAATTCATCGAACCCTCCTTTAGCTATCTTGGGGGGGAGCACAGCAATCGTGCTAAAATTATTTCCGCACACGCGCACTATTGCCACTTCACCTCACTGTCATAACCGCTAAAAATCTTTCATCACACGTGCTTTCGACCTAAACGATGTTTCAGGCCACAAGCATTTTCTACCACTTCAAAATATGCCACTATCTTTACACCTAAACAGGCGTACCAACCTACTAGTTATCACTTTAATGAAACTTGGGCGGACGGCTTGCAGTGGATATCAGCCCGTCAACACCCCCAACGGTGTACGTATCCATACTAAAGCGATCTGAAGAAGTTCAATATGCGGTTAGTGTTTGATAAGGTAAATTAATGGATTTAGTTCAGGAAATTAATTGAAAGGAGAGCTCCTCCTCATATCGTAAAGTTGCTTGTTTTTTGGTACAGAGAGCATGCTTTTTCTGAGGGCTAGGGTAGCTCAAAATCAGCTCCTTATCTCTGTACCAACGGAAGTAGAATACGAGTCAGTTATCGCCATTGATGCATAATGTTTATGCCGATGATCTGAATTGCCCATTAGGCAGGGAGAAGCTAGGGTGTCATGTTGCCAATTGCTGTGTTAATAATCTTAGCTATGCCGATGATATGGTGTTAATAGCTCTAACTCTATCTGCACTGCAGAAGCTTCTAGATATTTGTAGTAGTTTTGCTCGACCATGTAATACTGTTTATAACACCTCAAAAACTGTGAATGTTGGTCAGGCCAAAAGGTCCTAAGCGGTATACTTCTTGACCGATGTCAAACTAGATGTCACATTGTATTTTGTGGACGAATTTCAGTATCTCGGGCATATTGTTTCTTTCAGATTGCACTGATGATAAGGATGTTGCTAAGCAGACAAGGCGACCAAATGCCGTTGGTAACATGCTAGTACGGAAGTTCTTCACGCCAAAGGAGGCAACAACACAGCTTTTTAAAACGTATTATTACGCAATTCGCTGCAATGCACTGTGGAGAGATCTCTGTCAATACAGTTTGAGGACATTGGCGGTGGACTAAATGATACCTTTTGCCGACTGATGCAGGGCCCACGCTCGACGTCCGCAAGCAGAGTATTTGCAGAGAACGCATCGGATCACATTAAAGTATTTCTTCGTTAAGCGTCACACAGCCTCATGATTAGAGTAATGGCTTCTAATGTGCTTCCTGATTTGACTCTTCAATCAATCGGCGGCGGCTAACCTGCGACAGGTTAGAATCCGGGTTAAAGTTAACTACTCATCATAAATACTTTTAGCCTTACAAAATGTTACTCATAACAAAGTCACTTGGAGGATACTCATAGATAAATATTCCTAAAGCAAAATATAGAGTTTCTCAATAATGAATTGCGTTGAGAGGTGTGATTTGACGTCAGCTAATGTCCTTTATGGGGGATTCGGCCGGTCGTCTGTATCTGCTCGATCACATTTTGCTCTTCTATTGTAGCCGGGGCGTCAGAATCTTGCTACCGTATCCACCGCGTGTCGTAGAAGGTGACTAAAAGGGCGCCTCGTAGCCGGGAGTAGAATCGTGCTGCTGTAACCCCTGCGTGTCGTAAAAGGCGACTAAAAGGGGCGGAGCGAAGGGGCTAGGAATCCCGTTCTCTGTAAAGCCCTTCCTCAAAGACGGCAAGACGAGCGGAGGGAGGAGAGGCTCACGCCTCACCGAACCCTATTGTTAGGGTTGCTGAATGTGCGTGGCTGTAGTACGAATGATGTAAAGAGGAGGGAGATTGGTGAGATGTTTTGTGAGGAGGAAGTTTGATGTGTTGGCGCTGAGTGAGACGAAATTGAAAGGTAAGGGAGAATGTAAGTTTGGTGAGGTAAGTGGAAGAAAGTCGGGTGTAGAGGAAGGTTAGGCACGAAAATGTATGGTTTTGATATTGAGTGATCGGTTGACTAGTAGCGTTACCGAGTGGAAGGAGGTGTCTTCAAGATTGATGTGGGTAAAAGTTTAGTAAGGCGTAGAGAGATGGGTATTTGTGAGTGCTTACGGACCTGGCAGCGAGAGGAGTGAAGAGGAGAGGGAGCAATTCTGGACTGACCTGGGTGAGTGTATTGAGAGTTTTTGAGGTAATTTCAATGTAGTTTTACTGGGTGACCTTACTGCGAGAGTTAGAGATGTAGTGGTGGAGAATGTAATAGGAAGGTATGGCGTTCCCGGTAGAAATGACAGTCGAGAAAACTTGATAGGTCTGTGTACGGAACAGAAGTTATTGGTCGGGAACAGTTTGTTCAAGAAGCGAGATATTCACAAGTACACATCGGTAAAAATGGCCCATGGCGCAATGGTGGAGAGAACACTGATGGATTTTGTGCTGAAATCAAGGAGAATGGTGGGGAGGCTGATGGATGTGCGGGTGTTGAGAGGGGAGGGTGGAGGAGTGTCTGACCATCTGCTGGTGGAAGGTAGATTAAGAGTGGAGCAGAAGTGGAAGGGCAACAAACGAGTGGAAGGAGGAAGAGAGGTAGTAAAAGTGAGTGGACTGATTGTGAAAAGTAGAGCCGAGGAGTTCCAGCAGGCGTTGAGGGAAGAATATAACAATGTGAGAGGACAGGACCTGAGAGATGTGGAGGAAGAATGGGAGGCGTTGAGGGATGCGTTGCTGAGATGTTCGAAGAAAGTGTGTGGTGCGTGCTGTGTGGGCGGGTGCACAAGGAAAGGTTGCGAGTGGTGGAACGAGGAGGTCAAACTGGCGATGGCACGGAAAAGAGGAGCGTTTGAGGAGTGGTTGCAGGTGAAGTCGGTGGTAGCTTATGGAAGCTACAAAGAGAGGAGAAGCGAGGTGAAGCGGGTGGTAAGGAGAGCCAAAAAGGACGCTGTTGCCTGGTGGGGCAGACGGCTGTGCCAGACTTTTGAGGAGAACAAAAAGATGTTCTGGAAGAGGTGAAGAAGGTGAGAAAGGGAGAGACCGACAAGGAGGAAGTGGTGAAAGATGAAAATGGCCAGCTGTTGTTGGAAAGTAGTGATGTACGGACGAGGTGGGCCGAGTATTTTTGATGAGTTGTGGAAGGTCGAGGATGACAGAAAGGCTAACATTGCTGCTGTGGGTGGTGGTGCGCGGATGCCAGTTTTAGGAGAAAGACTTGTGGTGGACAATGGCAGGGAAGAGGTGCAAAAGGCGGTGGACTGATGAAAGCAGGAAAAGCCCTTGGTTTGGATGACGTTGCGACCGAGTGCCTGAAGAAGGCTAGAGTAACGATTGTCGAATAGTTAGTGAGGTTACTGAACTTGTGTTATGTGGCAGGCGTGGTACCGATTGAATGGCGCAGTTCCTGCATTGTGCCTGTATATAATGCCAAAGTATATAAAAATGAATGCTGCAACTCGAGAGGTTATGTGTGGTTAGTAAGTTGTACGGGAGAGTGCTGATCAGAAGGATGAGAGACTGTACGATCTGCGCAATTGGAGAGGAACAATGTGGCTTTAGGAGTGGTAGAGGGTGTACCGATCAGATTTTTGCAGTGAGACAGGTCTTAGAGAAGTACCTTGCCAAAGGAGAGGATGTGTTCTGGGCCTTCATGGATCTGGAGAAAGCATACGACAGGATTGACAGGGAAGCGCTGTGGAGGGTGTTGCGTTTGTATGAAGTGGGCGGACATCTGTTGCAAGCGGTGCAGAGTTTCTATGCTGGCAGCCGAGCATGTGTCTGAGTGGGGAGCGAGGTGAGTGATTGGTTCACAGTGAAAGTGGGACTGAGACAAGGCTGCGTGATGTTTCCCTGGCTGTTCAACCTCAATATGGATGGAGTGGTCAGGGAGGTGAACGCGAGTGTGCTGGGTCGGGGCTTGGAACTGTTGGGAGCGAATGGGCTGAGTTGGCAGTTGAGCCAGTTGCTATTTGCTGATGATACGGCCCTGGTTGCAGATTCGGAGGAGAAGCTATGTAGGCTAGTGTCTGAGTTTGGTAGAGTGTGTGAGAGGAGGAAGCTTCGAGTGAACGTGGGTAAGAGTAAAGTAATGAGATGCTCGAGGATTGTCGATGCGAGCAAAA
>SDVV010029067.1:0-11871 GCA_016164225.1 Gammarus roeselii
GTGGGAAATGATGAGTCATGTACTAGACGAAGATATCAGAGAGAACAGGCCGACTGTCCCGTGGGAAATGATGAGTCATGTACTAGACGAAGATACCAGAAAGAACAGGTCGACTGTCCTGTGAGAAATGATGTGAGAGTCGAGAGTCTCCTCCCCCTTCACTCTCCCAGGAGATGTTCGTGCTGATGTTCCCCAGCTGGTCATTACACGGGCATCAGTACACAATTACCTGCTCATCACACCTAACTTCGCTCTCCTCGGATGAGGGGGGGGAGGGGGGTACTACCGTCTGGCCGCACACCGCAAGAACGGTGTTCGTTACCGTGCGTGAGAGTGAAGCTGCCATAACTAAGCGTGGGCCATCGTCGGTCAACCGATGATAAATCCACGATAAATAGACAATACGCGGCGATAAATATATTATCCGCGACGATAGGATCGACGTAACAGCGCCTGAAATTTTATCCGTGGTGGATGATCCTGGTGGAGCTTTATTGCAAACTGTGTGATGGTGCGGCGGTGCGCCTCATGCGTTTGATGAGGCTGGTGGGCAAACAGAGAGAACTTTGAGGGCGTTCTGGGAAGTGGCTAAAATACGCGTGGAAGAAAAAAAGTCGGAAAATTACCATCAGGAGGTCATTAACTTTTGAGTCTCTTCAAAGAAAATACAAGCTGAGAATTAAGCTGCCCCGAGAGAGTATTATTCCGTAATTTACGCGCCTTTTCGGCGCAGAGGCATGTCAGCGACTCTTCTTGTCTTTCTGTCCAAACGATTGTTTTCTTAGCATGTCAAATTGTTCATGGCACATTACATGTTAGTTATTGGTTGAAATATTGCTGAATCTATACCAAAGTCCAATAGTGTGGATACCGCAGCATGAAAAGATTAACAAATTCAATATTTATTATTAGACTAAGAACATGTAGCGTTTGTTGAAACTTTATAAACACCCTGGATACACGTATATAAAAATACATCTAAGCAAGAATCATATCAAGTATTGATACACCGAGAGAGATCAAAGATGGATGAAAGTATGCATAAACGTAATAATTATTTCACGCATTCTTCCCGTCACTCTGCGGTTTTGATGCAGCTTAAAAAGACACCATCGTCAATAACATCATCATCAGCGGCAGCACGACGATGGCGCGTCTTTCGAGGTTCGCTGTCTGTCACTCTTCATGGACTACGTGAGAAAGCATCTCCGACAACATAACCAGAAAATGAACAGCTTAGATATGTTAACTACAAGCCTCTTTTGATGGTCTTCCTACCAGAACTTACATCTCAGACGTTTAAAATGACACTCGAGAGTGCAACCATTCCCTATCTGCCTCATGGTAGACCAGAGTCCTCTCTCTACAGAATATGGCAGGAAACAATAAACGACGGACGATTGATAGTAGGATGATGAATCCTTATTTCATTCCTAGATAGACCCAACTCCGAACTAGGGACGGAATAGTGTCGGCCTATCTTCAGGCAACGGTATCCCACCCTTCAACGTTAGCTGCGGAGGATCCCCCTATCTCGTACGTGGGGCTCTCGTCAGCAAGGAGCAGCAGCATCTGGGGAGAGCTTGCAACAATGGCTGTGCGATTGTCTGGAATTGGGTCGTTACGCCGGTAAAACCAACCGTAGCGCACCGGCGCTGCGAGGCGTGTAACCCTAGCCGATGTCGTGGCGTTGGCGCTAAAAAGTGCCTGAGATCCCGCTGGATTGAGGCCGAAGCGAAGGCATTACAGCGCATCTTCATCAACCGGGATTTTCGTTGGTAAATCTTTCCTGGCTTAGATTGATTTGTGTGATGCGCCTCGGAGCACAAAGGACGATGACACCCCCGGGGGCTTGTGTGTTCTGGCGAGAGAGCATCGAGAGGGTAAAAGAGCCAAGAATCGTGAGTTCTGATCACTTGGTAGAGGCGACGGTGATGGAAATGCTAAAATTGATCAGTTATCTGGAAAGATGAAACCTTTCGGATGTAATACTACTTTGAATTACCGTCAAACGTATGAAAGGGTTTCAGAGTGAAACACCTCAATACAGCTGATTGCATTATTGATCACAATGTTATAACACTCCGACGTTTCTTTTATTCCTTAGACCATATGTTTTTCGTCCACTGCTTCAGTAGTTCGTAAAGCCTGAGTTTCTCACGGCGTGAGCAGCTAGGTAGGGCTATCAACCCTCGAAAGTGCTTCAGTAGCAAGCAGCTGAGTGACCCTGACAGGGTTACGCGCACGAGAAGAGTTGTCAAGTGTGTGCCATTTGTGCCTGTCTTCTGTAGCGAGATCAGCAGTTTTGTGCCCGGCATAAAATAGCAAGTGGACCATGTTCTAGTTCTCAATGACGAGATCTATGCCTCCAGCGCCCTGTATATTTTACCTATTTAAGGCGGAGTCTACGACTCTACATAATCAGTAGCGTGGACCAATAACGACCAAAGAATAATGATGACACGCCCCTTTAGAGTTTAGTAAACTGTAGGGCCGTCCCCACATTAAAGAGTTCGTGCCTCTACTTTAGCTCAGGGCACGCCTCCCTTTGGGAGACTTCAGGTCTTTCGACAGTGTGGAGATGGGGACAGCAGGGAACACATCTTGTTCACAAAGCACCGTTACAACTTTATGCCTCCAATTTCGTGCAATATTCAACCTTATTACAATATCATAACAGCTTCACAATATTAATCGTACACCTTTACCACGTTTTACTGCTGCCCCGTTAGTTGTTCAGGTTTTATTATTCAAAATAATATGAAAAGCACATCTTGTATTAAGTTAAACCTTGCACCACCTTTAAGTCTTAATGAACGCCTATTAACTATAAAAGTTCTAAAATCGCTCAAAACAATATTTGAAGGTAATTAGTTAATGTGTATCAAGGATACTAGAGCAGAGACCTCATGGAGCTGAAATATGAACAATAAAAAATAACTGTGTACACTGCATGTCGATTGGAACGCACTTCATCTAGTGATGAAAAATACTACAGATCAGACGCTAGACCAATATACCACAGATAGTGGGTGGCCGGCGGCAAGATGTGCCTTACACTCCTTTCATACACTCACACACATACCAAAACTTAACCCTTTCAAGCTATAGGGTCTGGCCCGGGCCCCGCAACAAGCCCTTCGTATTAGAAGGTAGGTCCAAGATCAGTGTCAGCGGCAGGGCCCAACAGCTTTCACTGCTTTACCCATCCCACATCATATATGCTGTGCCCTCATCCACCCACGCCCATCCCGTTTCTCAACGAAACACCAGAGACGAGAAAGCGCATCAATGCTGCGTCAAAACTCATCCACTTACAATCTATCTCCACTCACGCCTCTTCATATAATGCTCTCTCGCTACCTCTACATTGTTTTTTCTTCCAATATCCTGCTTCGCACCATCCATCCACTCAAGCTTTGGTCTTTCTATAGAGCGTCATCGCCCACTGACATTTACGTCCTCTTTCATCACATTCCATCATCCAACCTCACCATGTGTCCGACACACCAGAGAACACGTTAATCTACTGTTTTCTAACTTCCTCACCATCCCCGTTCTAATTAAAAAAATACATTTCTACTGATCGTATCTCTCAGCGTTGCTCCGGCTACGCCTCTCAAATATTTCATCCGGAGAAAAAAAAATCCGATTTTTCCTCTCCTCTGCTCTTCCCGGTCCCCTCCCCGTCCTCCAACCTACCCCCTCCGCGTCTCAGTTATTACAACTACTCCCTTATAGCCCTACCCTCTCTTTGCTACTTTACCCACTGTCCAACAGTTCAAAGTACTCATCAGCGCACTTAACTCTTTACACCCTTCCCTTTTTCTTGATTTCATCTCAATTTTCACTACTCCTGTCTTCTCCACATGAAAGCCCAGGCACTTTAAAATGAGAACTTTTTTCAATAGCCCTCCATTTAGGCGGACACTGATTCCACACGCATAGTCTTCCCTTGACTATCTCACTACTTTTCTTTTACTCACTTCAACTCGGAGCATTTTCCTCTTATACACTGACACTCTACCAAACATCAACACTAAACTACACAAGTTACATGCCTCCTCCGAATCTGCCGTCAGTGCTCTATCATTTGCTTCGAACAATTGACTCAACTGCCAACTACACCAATTTTCTCGTAGCAACTCTAAGCCTCAACCCAATACACTCGCCTCAAAGCACTAGACTATGTCCTCGCTTTGTTTATAAGCAAAGTTTGGTTGCGCTTTTTGAAGTTAAGCACGAATGTCCCACGACAAAATTTCCATGCGAGAAGGTCCACGAGTGTCTATACAGGCAACAGATTCCAAACCCGATTAATAAGTGGTCCTATCTAAAAACTCAATGTATAGGCAGACAAAACCACGACTACACATGGAACAACTTTTAGAGCGACTGGCGGCAATACTTCAATGAAATTTCTACAAGTATACCTACAATATGGCATGACGATAGAGGCGCACCTTCACTTTAAATGAGCCGCCATTCGTTCGCTATCGGTGCCTCACAACCTCTAAAGAGTTTTATGATATAGTCTTGTAGCATGCACACATGGTCGCAAGCGATGGTAATGCACCAGTCACACTGCACCCATTATTTCACTCAGATGCCGGTGGTCGGCAAAATGCTTTAGAGTAAGATGGTCCCTGCCTTTATTGAAACGTCTTCATCTGCAAGTGCCAAGCCACAGACTGTTTTGTCCATCATAGATTAAATACTAGTGGGGATGTACGACTCAATAGTTTAAACGTATCTCTATACAGCCTAAGTAAAACGAATGGTGATATCGGAGTCTGACAAGGAATACAATCAATTTGAAGCAACGACTGTACTGAAGAAGAACAACTCTATCAGAGTCTGACTTGAGATACAACCAATTTGAAGCAACGACTGTACTGAGTCTGATTATTCTCAGCATATTCGAAATGCAGTCAGATCAGTCCTAACAACCCAACCCAAGCGTCTCATCCCCACAACTCTAAGTGAAATCAGTCCAAACAACACAACGCAGGCGTTTCTTCACCACGACTCAAGTTAATTCAGTCCACTCAACACAAAGCAGGCGTTCCTTCACCAGTAATCTAAGGCTATTAAAGGCACCTTAAACACTGAACATTTCGTAGCTTCATCAGAAGCCAACGTGCTTCCAAAACGCATCGTCTACATCACTTTGCTTCGCATCGAATCTTGTAACTCTATCAGCTTTCAACGTATACAATGTCAACGTTTCTTCCCAAGTTTTTTTTTCACCTTTACATTACAAGTTGAATTGCACGCAGTCCCCCGTAAACATCACCCAAACATTTTCTTCCGCGGAGAAAATAAAATTGATAAACCGTCTGGAAGAAAACAGCGAATCGGAATGATGATGAGCCTCCTTATTGTACCCTACGGAGAGCAAATCGCCATCGACTATTTGTCACCAAGAGATATCTGCTACACACACACCACGAGACAGGCTGTGAAGACACGGCCCGCCAATAGCTGGCGACAGCTAACGGATGCTCGATAAATCATGATGCTGAGCCTCTATTACGACGGTCTTATAGGAGAAACTTGCATCCTTCAATGGCACCTTCGCTCGCCACTTTACCCCTTGCTCTCGGCCCAGGCATGGGCATTTCCCCGGGGAATGAAGGGGCGATGCTTCATCCTACAAATTATAATCATATATTGTTTCTTGTCTTTTTGTGAAAAGAGAGGGAGGCAAGGCTTGTCAATCGAAAGGCTGGTAAGAGATATTTATAATCGTGATGAAAGTTTCATAGCGTGTTTTTTACAACTCGCATCTTTCTGCACAGTAGCGAAGAAAATAGTTATCAATTTTAAATTAACAAAAATCATAAATGATAATTTTTCGTCCAATATTTCACCTCAGCGGAAATGTTATTAAAAGAATTCCTCACAGCTTTCAATAATGATGCATTTCATCTCAGCGGAGTACTGGAAAGGATTTGTTTCACGCATGATCGCACGAGTAGCAAAGGCGGGGGCGTTGCAATCGACGTGAGAGATGGTATTGGAGGCTGGCAAGAAATGAAAGGTTTCAATTGTTGCTGCGGGTGTCTTATTGATAAAAAATGAAAAAGCCGACTCATAATGAAGGTGCAGCGACCACCAAACCCTGGGCTTGTGCACTTTGAAAATACATTTGCTTGAAATTTCACGGACTTATCGGCATATATCGATTATGATTTTCCATTGTGGTGATATCAATTTTCCATCTAACAGATGAATAAATATTGAGCAAGCGGTGTACCTGCTACCAATATAACAGGTAGTGGTAATGTAACTGCCATTGCAAATCATCATAGAGAACTATTGGATTTGGCGGATGAGTACATTGATCAGCAAATAAAGGATTTGCATGACCAAGAGAGAGAATAAATTAAACAGAGAGCTACTGAAAATATCATTAGAAACAATAAATATTTGTTTGCTTCAGCAATAAAATTCTTAAACTAAAATTGTCCTATTGATTAATAAATTCGAGACAACGGGTAGATTGAAACAAGGCAATAAGCGAACTATTGAGTAAACCAAACAGTACACTAACAAATCTCGAGACGGCTTCAAAAAATTAATTGATTGAGAGTTATATTGACATCTTTGAAATTACAAAATCTATTGAAACATGGGTAGCAATAGCGCACCCGGACAAAACTACATCCCAGCTGTTCCATTGGGGAACAGTGCAAGCAAGTGCTACTGTGTCGCTGCAAATGTGGCGCCAAAAATCATTGGACACTTTTCATATCCAACAAGAAATGAAACATGCCGTCATCTTCCGTCTAGCAAAATGAGGCAACCTCACAAGCCCAACAAATTATATGCCAGATTTTACATCACACACAATCAAAGTATTCACAAGAGTAATGGAAGAATAAAGAATAAATATTATTGCGCATACAAAATTTCTCACCTCTCCCTAGGCAACATTGTTTCAGGAAGAAGAGGTGTACTCTAGCCAGCTCTAGGCAACATTGTTTCAGGTAGAAAATTATTATGAATGAATCAAAAAGCTCTTCTTACACAGAACCCAAAGTGAAGTAGTGAACGGGGAAACTTCGGTACCAGTGGAAGGGTTTAGTGTGGTCCTACAAGGAACAGTGCTTGCCAGTCTCCTTTTTTCAATGATGGCCGATGACCTGAGCGAAACTGCCAACATGTATCCTCAGTGTCCTGCTTGGCAGATGATGCAAGAGTGTTTGGCATAGCGAAGGATTGAAAACATGTGGAAACTGTTCAAGGTAATAAAACAATATCGACTGGCTAGGTCAAAACAACATACAATTTAACTAATCTAATTTTGAATCACCAAGAGTTGGAAGAAATGCCTATTTAAAAAACTCATCCTATTATAAATCAAGCAATAACACGCTCATTGTAGAGCAAGGAAGCCTAAAGGATTTGAGCGTACGAATGAAGAACAATGCTTAATTCTATTAATAAGTTGCAATGGTGGAGGCTAGTGGCAGAAGTCTGTATTCCAAGGCCAAGAAGGTCTTTCTATCGAAAGATAAAAGAATAATGTTAGCTCTTGGGAAATAATAAATTTAAGCAGTAATAGACTATTGCTCTCTTCTATGGATCCCACAGAAACAGAAAGGTCTTGAAAGACTAGAACCAGTACAAAGAAGGTTCTCCTCAAAAATGACAGAGGTAAAGGAAATGAATTATCACAACAGGTTAATAGCCTTGAGGTTATATTTAATTCAAATACGATTTAAGAGGTTCATGATGATCAACATATGGAAATGCTAGGAGGCCTTTTCATCAACATCAATAAAGAGATAGTGAGGAAAGAGACGGAGAAATAAGGCAAGGACCGGCAGAATGTAGCGGTGCAAACTGTCAAACTGGCAGGTGGCACAAAGTGTTACGGTGTAAACTGTCAAACTGGCAGGTGGCACAAAGTGTTACGGTGTAAACTGTCAAACTGGCAGGTGGCACAAAGTGTTACGGTGTAAACTGTCAAAACTGGCAGGTGGCACAAAGTGTAACGGTGTAAACTGTCAGAACTGGCAGGCGGCACAGAGTGGGCAACGGCAGTCAACAGTTTCACATGTAAGCTTCATCCAGTATTACAATAGAAAGCTGTTGGATATACGAAAAATCGAACGTGAACCCCATCTATCAACCCCCGAAAACATCCTGAGGTTTCAAAAACGAATGGACAAGTACCTCAGCTTATCCAATCGATTTTGGAACCTGAAGAAGTATGTTCTTGATAATGATTGGAGACCCTGGCTGCAGAGACAACACTTTACTCGAACGCACGGCCGTCAGACAAATATGGCAACAGCATGCAAATGATGATGTTACTGCGCGTGTAACAATCATCGACAGTACTAAGGGTCAGGAGGCAGCTGCGCTGTGCCCGCTGCAGAGCAAAATACACTCCCAGTATCCAGGCATTGAGGAGCTTTGTACAGATTAAGTGCCGTTATCAAATACAGTAATAAATTGAATTCAATGTGGGAGAATTAAGGTTTCTATTTTCTTTCACAGACTAACCATAAACGACTTTCTGTCCCTACTCTTCATATCGCATCGCCTTTCAGCCATTTATGCAACATGAGCTCGACGATGGCCAATACTGATACAAGCGGACTGCGTTCAGGATGTTTTTCTCAACCTTCTTTTTAGGATATCCATGCGTGTACACATTTCGTAGATTTGTTGTATATAATCTGATCGGACATTCAAGAAAGTGAGAGCATCCACAGTCAGGTTCAAAAATACACATCTCACAAAAAAAAACTACGTGAAAATTTGAACACAGGGCAAGCCCATACATCGCTTAATACATATTCATTCCCTGGCAATACAATCCATTCTCTGACAACACCTATTTATTCCCTGGCAACACCAATTCATTCAATGGCAACACCTATTCGTTCCTTGGAAATTATTATTCATACCCTGGCAATACCTATTAATTCCCTGACAATACCTATTCCTTACATGGCAACATCTTTCCATTCCATGGCAACACCTATCCATTACCTAACAATACCCAATAATTCCCTGGCAACACCTATTCATTCCATGGCAACACCTATTCGTGCCATGGCAACACCGATTCATTCCCTGGCAACATCTATTTATTCCCTGGCAACACATATTCATTCCATGACAACACCTATTCATGCCATGGCAACGCCGATTCATTTCCTGGAAACACCTATTCATTCCATGACAACACCGATTCATTCCCTGGCAACACCTATTCATTCATTGGCAACACATATTGATTCCATGGCAACACCTATTCATTCCATGGCAACGCCGATTCATTCCCTGGAAACACCTATTCATTAGCAACACATATTCATTCCATGGCAACACCTATTCATTCCATGCCAACACCTATTCCTTCCCTGGCAACATCTATTCATTCCATGGCAACACCTATTCATTCCCTGGCAACACCTATTCATTCCCCGGCTCAAGCCCCCCCCCCCCCATTCCATGAGAGATCAGTACTTGCACGTCTTGTCCGTAATTTTCTCCCGTAAGCACCGGTCTTCAAGGAGGCAGCACCAAACTTTCACTGGGTTTTCTTCACGACTCTTTTTAACGTGCACGAACAGAGAACCTGTCTTATCTACCGAAAAGTCACGGATTCACGTATAAAATGGTTTCAACGAGGTAATAATCCGACTTTTTTGCCTTCTCTGCCACAGGATTTAGGAAGGATAGACATCAGTGTGGAGGTAGCGAGTGAGCGTGCAAAGGCGTGAATGAAGAATTATTGGGAATGGGTACATTTTGATGCGTCCCTGATGCGCTTTCCCGTCTTGGCTTCTAGTTGAGAAACGTGATGGCCGTTGGTAGAGGAATGCATATATTATTACGTAGCAGACTAATGAAAGCTGTCGAACCCTACTGTTGACGGTTGATTTTGGGCCTCTCATTGGACTCAGAGTGTATGCCGCGGGGTCCTGGCCGCACCCTCTAGCACCAATGGGCTGCAGTTTGATATGCTTGTGAGTGCCATCGGCCACCCGCCTTCTATGGGATTCGGCCCTGCGTCTGTATCTGAGAGTATCTGTACTGCTGCTATCCACCTAAGATAATTTGTTATACAAGATTCTTGGCCTTAATTTCCTTCGTCACTGAGGCTTTGTTCGTAAAACAGCCTTTACGATGACATGCTTGGCGATCTTTTGCTTCTTCGTTGGTGCGATGTTCGCGTAGACGTTCAATTTGAGGTGATCCTTAATTTTTTCCTGTTCAGCGACGAGACGTTTTTCATCCTACCAAAAAATGACAATATTTGGAGTATCGGATATTCTACGACAGAATTCATGCCTGCCACATGCTCCAAAATGATGAGTTTCGAATACAAATTAAACTAAATTGCAATGAAATGGATGTAAAAAAAGACAGTGCCTGTTTTCCTGTACTGTTGACGACATTTTGATCGTGATCACCGTAAATGAAGTGTTTTATTACCTTCTACGAATGTAAGCTAATATTTACCGCACCTGTCGGCTCAAGCCTAATATTCACCGCACCTGTCGGCTCAAGCCTAATATTCACCGCACCTGTTGGCTCAAGCCTAATATTCACCGCACCTGTCAGCTCAAGCCTAATATTCACCGCACCTGTCGACTCAAGCCTAATATTCACCGCCCCTGTCGGCTCAAGCCTAATATTCACCGCACCTGTCGGCTCAAGCCTAATATTCACCGCACCGGTCGGCTCAAGCCTAATATTCACCGCGCCTGTCGGTTCAAGCCTAATATTCACCGCACTTGTCGGCTCAAGCCTACTATTCACGCACCTGTCGGCTCAAGCCTACTATTCACCGCACCTGTCGGCTCAAGCCTACTATTCACCGCTTATGTCGGCTCAAGCCCTCCTTTGTGTCTCTGGCAAGCAGCGAGCGTTAAAATACTGTGCATTCAATCAATAAGAAGCCGATAGTCATCGGACGAAAATGAAGCGCAAACAATATTTCTCAATATCCTGCTTTATCCCTCCCCTTCCTCCTCTCGCTACCCTAGTAGTATGAATAAATGGCGTCTAAAATAAAATTAATATATTAAAATAAGTGTTTTGATTATAAATACTGTGAAAAATATTTCAGATCTCGGATATATATGAAAAAATTGAATAAAATGTGTTTTGATTTATACTAGACTCAGGCTTTCTCTACACATCTGATCTATTGTTTCCTCCGTTCAGCAACATGTTTCCACTGTTTAGTATCCTTACCCCGCCCCCGCCCGCCCCATCAGTGCTTGCTGTTCCGCCCCAGAACAGGTCCGGCCCGAGCTAGTGTCCGAGAGCGATTAGAACAACAGCTGGGCAAGTTCCAGTAATTAGATACAAACCTCGATTACTCTGTCCGCGTTCTCCAGGGTGAAGTTGGAGGAAGATACTCTGAGAATGTGTTTAGTTACATTGACTTGCCCAGCATCGGTTCGAGCGCGGAGGTGCAACCATTCAAAATGACCTCTTCGGCGTAAAATGCGACCCCCACTAATGGGGGGACCTGAACAAAGGCTGCGATAGCCAGTCTGATAGCGACCCCTCGTGGTGGCGGTGGGGGGGAGAGGTTGTGGTCCTCAAACCCTTCTCCACCCTTCTCAATCTTTTCTCCGAAGCAAGTCAAGGAACCGAGAGGGTGGTGGGAGGAATCCTGACCACCTCTCCTCCCCGCTTGTTCGTGAAGGGGGGTGTAATGCGCGTACAGGACGACGCGTGGACAAGCGAAAAGGGGAGTGAGGGGGACTGTGCATGTTGCTTTAAAGAGTGCATAGCGAAAGGTTGTTGACTCCTTCATCCGGGGCTTAAAAAATAATAGAAGGATCAAGAAATGGCTCTCCAGTTATTTCCAATCTTAAATTGACTCTAGAG
>SDVV010029068.1:0-11871 GCA_016164225.1 Gammarus roeselii
AGGGGGTCATCACACCGAGCATATCCATATTTCGCTCGTGAGGGGGTCATCGCACGGAACCCCTCCAACTTTAGCTCGTGAGGGGGTCATCGCACCGAACCCCTCCAACTTTAGCTCGTGAGGGGGTCATCGCACCGAGCCCCTCCAACTTTAGCTCGTGAGGGGGTCATCGCACTGAGCCCCTCCAACTTTAGCTCGTGAGGGGGTCCTCGCACCGAACCCATTCATATTTAGCTTGTGAGGTGGTCAGCGCACCGAGCCCCTTCATATTTAGATGTGAGGGGGGTTATCGCACCGCACCCTCCATATTTAGATGTGAGGGGGGGTTTCGCACCGCACCCCTCCATATTTAGCTCGTGAGGGGGGTCATCGCACCGCACCCCTCCATATTTAGCTAGTGAGGGAATCATCGCACCGCACCCCTCCATATTTAGCTTGTGAGAGGGTCATTGCGCAGCACCCCTCCATATTTAGCTGTGAGGGGGGTCATCGCACCGCACCCCTCAATATTTAGCTGTGAGGGGGGTCATCGCACCGCACCCCTCCATATTTAGCTGTGAGGAGGGTCATCGCACCGCACCCCTCCATATTTAGCTCGTGAGGGGGGTCATCGCACCGCACCCCTCCATATTTAGCTGTGAGGGGGGTCATCGCACCGCACCCCTCCATATTTAGCTCGCGAGGATGGGGGGTCATCGCACCGCACACCCTACCTATTCTTGATTCCACAAGGTCACATATAATAGAAAAGTTGGCTCAGGCAAGAGCATCCGTTTTGCTTGCGACTGTCAACCACCGCCAGGCCAGGCATGCGAACACGTGTCACAGAATCTCCAGTTCCCTATAACAGTAAGGCGAGGAGGAGGTACAGTCCACAATGTCGGGTGAAACACTGCACGTAGGTACAATTTAAAATAGATTGTCCGGTTAGATATCCAGTGGATATCTTTGGCGAGAGTAATTTTTTAAAGTTTCTGCCTACATCATTTTGTCCTACACGCAATATAGCATAGTCCTGCCGCCTGGTGCCTGCCACTGATATCTTCCCTCGGGAATGGTTCCGTCTGAAGTGCTCAGGACAAACACCCGCCCGCAAAAAAACAATTCCATCAAAATTGATCAGAGCGACTCATAAAAACAATTCTAACAAAATTAATCAGAGAGACTCTACATTTCCTAACTCTGACGAGTCTAAACTCTCCGGTGAACCTCGTGCACCACAGCTAACATGGTGATCGTAGCGATCCGAAGCAGTGAAACAATTGTTGCCGCTAAGTCAGAAACAGCTGACTGCTGCAGTTACAGGCCTGCAGTCACGCGTTGGGAATAAGGACATGGACGGAACACTTGTATTATCCTTTAAATTACCAAATGGCCCTACAGTTGACATTTGCCGGGGAACATTCACGGCCTCCCAACCCTGGTCAAGTTTTTCTGTTTCTGTTGTAGAATGAAGTGTAGGTCGCACACGGTCAACTCTCTCTTAGGATCATACTTCATTCAAGCAATATATATTGAGCATGGAAGCGCATGCTACGGGTTCAGCCCCTAACATGCGAATCCATGAATCAGTCACAAATCGGATTCTAATGTGAGCTGTCTCTTTTGGTGAGAGCTGTCTCTTTTGGTGTGAGCTGTCTCTTTTGGTGTGAGCTGCCTCTTCTGGTGAGAGCTGTCTCTTCTGGTGTGAGCTGTCTCGTCTGGTGTGAGTTGTCTCTTCTGATATGAGCTGTCTCTTCTAGTGTGAGCTGTCTCGTCTGGTGTGAGCTGTCTCTCCTGGTGTGAGCTGTCTCGTCTGGTGTGAGCTGTCTCTTCTGGTGTGAGCTGTCTCGTCTGGTGTGAGCTGTCTCTTTTGGTGTGAGCTGTCTCTTTTGGTGTGAGCTGTCTCTTTTGGTGTGAGCTGTCTCGTCTGGTGTGAGATGTCTCTTCTGGTATGAGCTGTCTCTTCTAGTGTGAGCTGTCTCTACTGGTGTGAACTGACTCTCTCGGTGTGAGCTGTTTCGTTCGATGTGACCTGTCTCTGTTGGTGTGAACTGACTCTTCTGGTGTGAGCTGTCTCCTTTGGTGTGCGCTTTCTCTTTTGGCTTGAGCTGTCTCTTCTGGTGTAAGCTGTATCTTCTAGTGTGACCTGTCTCTTCTGGTGTGAACTGACTTCAGGAGTGAACTGTCTCCTCTGGTAAGAGCTGTCTCATCTTATATGAGCTATCTCTTCTGGTCTTCTGATGTGAGCTGTCCCCACAAATAGAATATTGACAATAGAACTGTGGTATCTGGAGAACACCAATTGACGCCTTCACAGTTTCTTCAATATTACCTCTTATCGAGTGCTCTGATGACTTCGTAAATTCATTATCTGTATGCAGTTCCTAAACTGCTCTGAGTTTTAGTCAATTGCATGAGGTCTGTTCAACTAAGCTACACACAACCTGAGGTGATGGACCCAACCTCAGTTCCGCGCTTTGGGACCAGATAAGGTCACACCTCTCATTACTGAACATCTTCACATAATTATCAATATAGACATAACACTAGAATATTGAACTCTGCCATTAAGTCACGTAACTTACAATGATCGACGAGATGCAAGTGCGTGATCAATTAATGCGGTCCCTCTTAAGGAGTAAACTTGCCTTAATCTCAAAAGTAAACAAATGTGATTAGACCCACAATCCAATTACATTCATGGAATAAAGAAAAAACTGAAGGGAGAGGCAATGTTGGAGAAGTGCGGCAACTACTTCGCTCCAAATTCATCTCCAAAAAGACGGATAAAATACTTAGAGAATGTAACTAGATACCGGATCGTGGCCGACACTAAGTGTAACTAGATACACCGAAAAAACTATGAGAAAAATCTAGATTCAGTATCGTGTCCGACACTACGAAGTGTATCTAGATACACCAATGAAACGCTGAAAAAAATGTTCGATACAGTATCGTGTCCGACACTACGGAGTGTATCTGGATAGATCGATAAAACGCTGGGAAAAATCTAGATGCAGCATCGGTCCGACACTACGAAGTGTATCTGGATACATCGAGAAAACAGAGAAAAGTCTAGATACAGTATCGTGTTCGACACCACGAAGTGTATCTAGATACACCGATAGAACGCTGAGAAAATTTTAGATACAGTATCGTGTCCAACACTAAGGAGTGTATCTAGATAGACCGATAAAACGCTGAGAAAAATCTAGATACAGTATCGTGTCCAACCCTTACGGAAGGTTTAACTCGTGAAACTGACATAACCGCACATTTGCTTGACTTTGCATCGAGCCGAATATCAAATACTTTGATCAATCATGAAGAGTAAGCAATCATGGAGCGTAAGCAATAATAAATAGTAAGCAATCATGAAGAGTGGTCAATCATGAAGAGCAAGCAATCATGGAGCGTAAGCAATAATAAATAGTAAGCAATCATGAAGAGTGGGCAATCATGAGGAGTAAGCAATCATTAAGAGTAAGCTATCATGATGAGTAAGCAATGATTAAGAGTAAGCAAGCCTGAAGAGTAAGCAATCATGACGAGTAAGCAGTCATGAAGTGTAGGCAATCATGAAAACTAATCTATCATAATGAGTAAGCAATCATGAAGAGTAAGCAATTATGCAGGGTAAGCAATCATGAAGAGTAAGCAGTCATAAAGAGTAACCAATAATGAAGAGTAAGTAATGATGAAGAGTAAGCAATCATGAAGAGTGAGCAATCACGAAGAGTAAGCAGTCATGAAGAGCAAGCAATCATGAAGTGTAAGCAATCAAGAAGAGTAAGTAATCACAAAGAGTAAACAATCATGAAGAGCAAGTCCTCATGAAGAGTAAGTAATCATGAAGAGTAAACCATCATGAAATGCGAGCAACCATGAAGAGTAAGCAATCATGACGAGTAAGCAATCACGAAGTGTAAGCAATCATAAAAAGTAAGCAATAATGATGAGTGAGCAGTTATGAGGAGCAAGCAATCATGAAGAATCAGCAATCATGAAAAGTAAGCAATCATGAGGAGTAAACAATCATGAAGATCAAGCAATCATGAAGAGTTAGTAATCATGAAAAGTAAACAATCATGAAGAGCAAGCAATCATGAAGAGTAAGCAATCATGATGAGTAAGCAATCACGAAGAGTAAGCAATCATGAAGAATAAGTAATCATGAAGAGTAAGCAATCATTTAGAGTAAATAATCATGAGGAGTAAACAATCGTGAAGAGCAAGCAATCATGAAGAGTAAGCAATCATGACGAGCAAGCAATTATGAAGAATAAGCAATCATGAAGCGTAAGCGATCATGAAGAGTGAGTAATCATGAAGAGTAAACAATCATGAAGAGCAAGCAATAATGAAGAGTAAACAATCATTAACAGTAAGTAATCATGATGAGTAAGCAATCATGAGGAGTAAGCAATCATGACGAGTAAGCAATCATGAAGAGTAAGCCATCACGGTGAGTAAGCAATCATCTAGAGTAGGCGATCATGTAGAATCAGCAATCACGAAGAGTTAGCAATCATGAAGGGTAAGCAATCATGAAGAGTAAGCAGTCATAAAGAGTAAACAATAATGAAGAGTAAATAATCATGAAGAGTAAGCAATCATGAAGAGTACGCTTTCATGAAGAGTAAGCAATCATGAAGAGTAAGCATTCATGAAGAGTAAGCAATCATGAAGAGTAAGCAATCATAAAGAGTAAGCAGTCCTGAAGAACAAGCAATCATGAAGGGTAAGCAATCATGAAGAGTAAGCAATCATGAAGAGTAAACAATCATGAAGAGCAAGCAATTATGAAGAGTAAATAATCATAAGAAGCAAACAATCATGAATCGCAAGCAATCATGAGAGTAAGCAATCATGACGAGTAAGAAATCATGAAGAGTAAGCGATCATGAAGAGTAAGCAATCATGAAGAGTAAACAATCATGAAAAGCAAACAATAATGAATAGTAAGCAATCACGAAGAGTATACAATTATGAAGAATAAGCAATCACGATGAATAAGCAGTCATGAAGAGTAAGCGATCAGGAAGTGTAAGCAATCCCGAAGAATAAACAATCTTGAAGAGCAAGCAATCATAAAAAGTAAGCAATCACGAAGAATAAGCAATCATGAAGAGTAAGCGATCATGACGACTAAGCAATCGTGAAGAGTAAACATTCATGAAGAGCAAGCAATCATGAAGAGTAAGCAATCACGAAGAGTAAGCAATCATGAAGAGTAAGCAATCACGAAGAGTCAGCAATCACGAAGCGTAAGCAATCATAGCGAGTAAGCAATCATGAAAAGTAAGCTATCATGAAGAATCCCAGTTCGTGAAGAGTAAACAATCATGAAAAGCAAGCAATCACGAAGAGTAAGTAATCATCAAGAGTAAGCAATCATGAAGAGTAAGCAAACATGGAGAGCAAGCAATCATGAAAAGCGAGCAATCATGAAGAGCAAGCAATCATGAAGAGTGGGCAGTCATAACGAGCAAGCAATCATGAAGAGTAGGCAATCATGAGGAGCAAGCAATCATGAAGAGCAAGCAATCATGAAAAGTAATCAATCATGAAGAGTAAGCAATCACGAAGAGTAAGCAATCACGAAGAGTAAGCAATCATGATGAGTAAGCAATCACGATGAGTGAGCAATCATGAAAAATAAGCGATCATGATGAGCAAACAATCATGAAGAGTAAGCAATAATGGAGAGCAAGCAATCACGAAGAGTAAGCAATCATGAAAAGTAAGCAATCACGAAGAGTAAGCAATCATGAAGAGTAAGCAATCACGAAGAGTAAGCAATTACGAAGAGCAAGCAATCACGATGAGTAAGCAATCATGAAGGCAAGCAATCATGAAGAGTAAGTAATCATAATGAGTAAACAATCATGAAGAGCAAGCAATCATGAAGAGTGAGCAATTATGAAGATTAAGCAATCATGAAGAGTAAGAAATCATGAAGAGTAAGCAATCATGAAGAGTAAGCAATCATGACGAGTATGCCAACATGATGGGTATGAAATCATTAGGAGTATGCGATCATGAAGAGTAAGCGATCATGAAGAGTGAGCGATCATGAAGAGCAAGCAATCATGAAGAGTAAGCAATCATGAAGAGTGCGCAATCATGATGAATAAGCAGTCATAAAGAGTAAGCATTAATGGAGAGCAAGTAATCATGAAGAGTAAGCAATCATGAAGAGTACGCAATCATGAAGAATAAGCAATCATGAAGCGAAAGCAATCATGAAAAGTAAGCAGTCATGAAGAGCAAGCCATCATGAAGACTAAGCAATCATGAAGAGTAAGCAATCATGAAGAGTAAGCATTCATGAAGAGTAAACAGTCATGAAGAGCAAGCAATCATGACGAGTAAGTAATCATGAAGAGTAAACAATCATGAAGTGCAAGCAATCACGAAGAGTAAGCAATCATGACGAGTCAGCAATCATTAAGAGTAAGCGATCTTGAAGAGTGAGCAATCATGAAGAGTAAACAATCATGAAGAGCAAGTAATCATGAAGAGTGAGCAATCACGAAGAGTAAGCAATCATGTGGATTAAACAATCATGAAGAGCAATCAATCATGAAGAGTAAGCAATCATGAAGAGTTAACAATCATAAAGCGCAAGCAATCATGAAAAGCACGTAATCATGAAGAATAAACAATCATGAAGAGCAAGCAATCATGAAAAGTAAGCAATCATGAAGAGTAAACAATCATGAAGAGCAAGCAATCATGAAGAGTAAGCGATCATGATGAGTAAGCAATCATGAAGAGTAAGCAATCACGAAGAGTAAGCAATCATGAAGAGCAAGCGATCATGAGGAGTAAGCGATCTTGAAGAGTGAGTAATCATGAAGAGTAAACAATCATCAAGAACAAGCAATCATGAAGAGTAAACAATCACGAAGAGTAAGCAATCATGAAGAGTAAACAATCATGAAAAGTAAACGATCATGACGAGTAAGCAATCATGAAGAGTAAACAATCATGAAGAGCAAGCAATCATGAAGAGTAAGCAATCATGAAGAGTAAGCGATCATGATGAGTAAGCAATCATGAAGAGTAAGCAATCACGAAGAGTAAGCAATCATGAAGAGCAAGCGATCATGAAGAGTAAGCAATCACGAAGAGTAAGCAATCATGAAGATTGAGCAGTCATGACGAGCAAGCAATCATGAAGAGTAAGCAATCATGACGAGTAAAAAATCATAAAGAGCAAGCAATCATTAAGAGTACGTAATCATGAAGAGTAAACAACCATGAAGAGCAAACAATCATGAAGAGTAAGTAATCATGAAGAGTAAACAATCATGAAGAGCAAGCAAATATGATGAGTAAGCAATCATGAAGAGTTAAAAATCATGAAGTGCAAGCAATCATGCAGAGTAAGCAATCAAGACGCATAAGCAATCATGAAGAGTAAGCGATCATGAAGAGTGAGTAATCACGAAGAGTAAACAATCATGAAGAACAATCAATCATGAAAAGTAAGCAATCACGAAGAGTAAGCAATCATAAGAGTAAGCAATCATGAAGAGTAAGCAATCATGAAGAATAAGCAATCATGACGAGTAAGCAATCACGAAGAGCAAACAATCATCAAGAGCAAGCAATCTTGTAGAGTAAGCAATCATGAAGAGTAAGCAATCATCAAGATTAAGCAATCACGAAGAGTAAGCAATCACAAAGAGTAAGCAATCATGAAGAGTATAGGATCATGCAGAGTGAGCAATCATGAAGAGTAAGCAATCATGAAAAGTAAGCAATCACGAAGAGTAAGCAATCATGAAGAGTAAGCAAACACGAATAGTAAGCAATCATGAAGAGTAAGCAATCATGAAGAGTAAGCAATCATGAAGAGTAAGCAATCATGACGAGTACGCAATCATGAAGAGTAAGCAATCATGAAGAGTAAGCAATCATGGAGAGCAAGCAATCACAAAGAGTAAGCAATCACGAAGAGTAAGTAATCGTGAAGAGTAAACAATTTTGAAGAGTAAGCAATCATGAAGAGTAAGCAATCATGAAGAGTAAGCAATCACGAAGAGTAAGCTATATATCCTGAGTGCGAAAGCATCCCAATTCTAGAATGAAAGATCAAATACTAGACAATTTTATGAATTAGTAAAGCGAAGAAGCTTACCAACTCAGAAAAAAGGGGAGTAAAAACATTATTGAAGTGAAAGGGGAAACCATATGATGTTTTTGTGGGGGTAAGGTGAAGAAGACCACGTACCTCACGTAGTGCATATCTCAGAGAAAATATTCAGCCTTGTTTTTTTTTTAATTCAAGCTAAAACATGTTCTTTTTTGAGGGGGAGGGGGAGTGCAGGCGGGAAGAAACCATCTAGACACCTAAGGGCAATGCATGCATTAATATTTAAAATATTTTCACCAGAACAATAAGCACACTCCCTTGGCTTTTTGAGTTGAAGAGAAAACATCCGTTTATTATAGGGGGTATAGGAGAAGACCACCTAGACACCTCAAGTAATGAATGCATTCCCATATAATAAAGATTAGCATAAAAACCAACACGGTCTGTTGCTTTTTCAGTTGAAAGGAAACATGGCATTTTTTGGTGCATGCGTCTTATTTAAAAATCCTTTCGCCAAGACTAAATACACGCTGGCGTTTTGTTGAGTCCAGAGACAAACATAGGATGCTATTTTAGGTGTGGTGGAGGGAACGAGCCCAACTAGAGCCGGGCAATACGGGATAATCCGGGCCGTAAACAACCCCCGTCTGGACCAGTGTATGGGGGACTTAGGACTGGGCTTAGACTGTTGTAAAAGCACCTTCCATAAGCCGTGCAGGATGCTGGGTTTGGGCTTCACGGCACAAGATAAATTTGCTAGTGTAATATACGTAGAAGGTAGAAAACATTGATTTATACTCATTGCACGTCGATCAATACTCAATACGCATAGATTAATACCAAATACAGGTAGTAAGGACTAAATAGCGCCCTATGAGACACTCTTCAACGAGTATGACGTAGAATCCTACACAATATGGCCTGACATGTCTGTGTACGGGACAGAGCAGTTCTACTGCAATGACGTCACGCTAGAGCAAGTAAACGAAGCCATCAATAGGAACGGCATGAGAATTATAATCAATTGTATACGTCTCTTACATTGGGCGCTCCTAAAAATGGGCGCTTCTAACATTGGCCGCGTCTAATATCGGTTGCTTCTAATATTGTTCGCTTCCAAAATTGGCCCCTTCTCATATGTTTGAGTATAATATTGGTCGCTTCTAGTTTTGGCCACTTCTGATATTGGTCGCTTCGGATATTGGTCTCTGATAATATTGGGTGCTTCTAATATTTGTCGTTTTTAACATTGTCACTTCTAATACTGGCCGCTTCTAATTTTGGTTGCTCTTGATATTGGCCGCTTCTGATATTGGTCGTTTCTTCTATCGTTCGCTTCTAATATTGGTCGCTGCTAATACTGTGGGCTTCTAATATTGGCTCATTCTAATATTGGTCACTTCTAACAGTGGTCGCTTCTGATATTTGTCGTTTGAAATATTGGTCACTTCTAAAATGGTAGCTTCTGATATTGGTCGCTTCTGATATTGGTCGTTTGCAAGATTGGTCATTTCTAATATGGTCGCTGCTGATATTGGTCACTTCGGATATAGGTCGCTTCTAAAATTGATCACTTCTAATAATGGGGGGTTCCAATAAAGGTCGCTTCAAACATTGACCGCTTCTAACTAATATTGGCCGCTTTCACTAAATTGACATGAATTCCCATAATCTAAATGCTCGTTGCTCAGGTCTGTTGTGTGTCTGCTGTGTGTCTTGTTGTGGATCTTGTTGTGTGTCTTGTTGTGTGTCTGCTGTGTGTCTTGTGTATCCTGTTGTGTGTCCTGTTGTGTGTCCTGTTGTGTGTCTTGTGTATCTTGTTGTGTGTCCGTTGTGTGTCCTGTTGTGTGTTCTGTTGTGTGTCTGTTGTGTGTCTGTTGTGTGTCCTGTTGTGTGTCCTGTTGTGTGTCCTGTTGTGTGTCCTGTTGTTGTGTGTCCTGTTGTGTGTCCTGTTGTGTGTCTTGTTGTATGTCCTATTGTGTGTCCGGCTGTGTGTCCGTTGTGTGTCCATGTTGTGTGTCTGTTGCGTGTCCTATTGTGTGCTCTATTGTGTGTCCTGCTGTGTGTCCTGTTGTGTGTCCTGTTGTGTGTCTGCTGTGTGTCCTGCTGTGTATCCTGTAGTGTGTCCTACTGTGTGCCCTATGGTGTGCCCTGCTGTGTGTCCTGTTGTGTGACTGTTGTGTGTCCGTTGTATGTCCTATTGTGTGCCCTATGGTGTGCCCTATGGTGTGCCCTGCTGTGTGTCCTGTTGTTTGACTATTGTGTGTCCGTTGTGTGTCCTGTTGTGTATCCTGTTGTGTGTCCTGTTATGTGACCTGTTGTGTGTCCTGTTGAGTGTCCTGTTGTGTGTCCTGTTGTGTGTCTGTTGTGTGTCCTGTTGTGTGTCCTGTTGTGTCCTGTTGTATGTCCTGATGTATGTCCTGATGTGTGTCCTGTTGTATATCTGTTGTGTGTCCTGCTGTGTGACTGTTGTGTGTTCTGTTGTGTCCGTTGTGTGTCCTGTTGTGTGTCCTGTTGTCTGTCTGTTGTGTGTTCTGTTGTGTGTCGTGTTGTGTGCCCTGTTGTGTGTCCTGTTGTGTCCTGTTGTGGGACTATTGTGTGTCCTGTTGTGTGTTCGTTGTGTGTCCGGTGTGTGTCCTGTTGTGTGCCCTGGTGTGTGTCCTGTTGTGTGTCCTGTCGTGTGTCCTGTTATGTGACCTGTTGTGTGTCCTGCTGTGTGTCCTGTTGTGTGTCCTGTTGTGTGTCTGTTGTGTGTCCTGTTGTGTGTCCTATTGTATGTCCTATTGTGTCCTGTTGTGTGTCCGGTTGTGCGTATGTTGCGTGTCCTGTTGTGTGTCTGTTGTGTGTCCTGTTTTGTGTCTGTCGTGTGTCTGTCGTGTGTCTGTTGTGTGTCCTGTTGTGTGTCTGTTGTGTGTCCTGATGTGTGTCTGTTGTGTATTTGTTGTGTGACTGTTATGTGTCTGTTGTGTATCCTGTTGTTTATCCTGAAGTGTGTCCTGTTGTGTGTCTGTTGTGTGTCTTGTTGTGCGTACTGATGTGTGTCCTGTTGTGTGTCCTGTTGTGTGTCCTGATGCGTGTAGTGTTGTGTGTCTGTTGTGTGTCCTACTGTGTGTCCTGTTGTGTATCCTGTTGTGTGTTCTGTTGTGTGTCCTATTACGTGTCCTGTTGTGTGTCCTGTTGTATGTCCTGTTGTGTGTCTGTTGTGTGTTCTGTTGTGTGTCCTGTTGTGTGTCTGTTGTTTGTCCTGTTGTGTGTCCTGTTGTGTGTCCTGTTGTGTGTCCTGTTGTGTGTCCTGTTGTGTGTCCTGTTGTGTGTCCTGTAGTGTGTCCTGTTGAGTGTCTGTTGTGTGTAATGTTGTATGTACTGTTATGTGTCGGTTGTGTGTCCTGTTGTGTGTCCTGTTGTGTGTCCTGTTGCGTATCCTGATGGTGTCCTGTTGTCTGTCCTATTGTGTGTCCTGTTGTGTGTCCTGTTGTGTGTCCTGTTATGCGTCCTGTTGTGTGTCCGGTGTTCTGCCAATTACTGCATCATGGTATACATTTTACGTGAGTTTCAACCATAGCTAACCTGAAAAGATCACGTATAGTGGAGAAAAATGGTGCAAGGGCATATTATCTCGCTCAACACTGCTTGTACCGTCATGAAGACAGTTTGGTGCAAGGGCTTATTATCTCGCTCAACACTGCTTGTACCGTCATGAAGACAGTTTGGTGCAAGGGCTTATTATCTCGCTCAACACTGCCTGTACCGTCATGAAGACAGTTTGGTGCAAGGGCTTATTATCT
>SDVV010029069.1:0-11870 GCA_016164225.1 Gammarus roeselii
ACCACTCACCCTCCTCCACCGCATACTCTCAACCAACAACTCCGCATTACCCAACCCCAAAGCTAACCCCCAAACCGGCTGATGTAGTTTTCGAGCTGCTGGGCGTAGCGGTCGAAATCAGCATGACGAAAGATACGACAAAAGCGTTATGCACAAAACAGGAAGCGACCAAACAATGAATTATGAATGGACCGGCTGGGCTGCACAAACAACCTACAGACAAAGTATTTGCTGCTAATTGCCAAGATAAGGAAAGTGACCTTGAAGGAGGCAAGAATCAGATGGTGGTCAGAAGAAGAAAAAGAATAAAGCATCTAATCGGAACTGGTAGTAAGACTACAGTGGGGACCTTTTCACACAGAGAAGCAGCATTTATGTCCCCATCTATGGCGACATCACCGACAAGCAGATGTTGAACTAGGTACGGCGACCACTAGGAGACGACTGTTACTCCCTTGAAATGTTGAAGCAGCTTGGAAAATTTTCCGCGTTTAAAATTAGTGTGAGCTACTTGCAAATTTATCCGCCGAAATCGCCCAATGTCTGGCCCGCATGTGCCCGTGAACGAAACTTATACGAAAACACGATGAATAGCAAGTCCCCGGATATAAGTGTTGACGTTTACTTCCAATCATGCTGTCTAATATGCTATCTCTCGTCGATAATCTTCGCTTGGTCCCTTTTAACTGTAATGAATTTAATAGTGCGAGAGGTGTTGTGAAAAAGTTATGTGCAAATAATGATATATGTGCGTTACAAGAGACATGGCTGTTCAAACATGATCTCCCTATTATTCTATCTAGAGATGGCGGCTTTTATTATTTTTTTATTTCGTCAATAATCTCAGAGTATACTTAGAGGAAATCTATATGGTAGATTAACTTTCTCGTGGTCTGATAGGATTAGTCCGTATGCAAAAATGATAGAACAGGACAATGATGATAGGATGCTCTGTTTATCGTTGCAAGTAGAAGGAATGTCAATTCAATTCATGAATGTGTATTTGCCATAAGCAGCTCATCATAACGAAGAGTTGATCTTAGCGCATTATGGGAAACTAGAAGATGTATTAAAAGAATCGAATCACGATCATGTTTGTGTTAAGGGGGACTTTAACTGCCACCCAAGCAGCAGATTATTGTGCGAATGGCAGGCACTTCTGGCGGACAATGAACTAGACTTAGTAGATGTTGCATTCCTGCCACAGGACACGCATACTCATGTTAATCACAACGAGATATCAGTTAAATGGCTCGATCACTTCGCTCACGCACCAGCAATTGCCAACAATGTCACGCGGGCTTATGTTTGGGAATATACGCCCCTGTCAGATCACTTGCCGCTCCATGCAGAGCTCTCATCACGTGCGCTCTCTATGATGGCAGAAGCGGATGCAGCCATTCAATCTATAAACTGGCAGTTCAATGTCACTGCAAACAATTAAATGTTTTATTCAACTTTCATCAATAAGCTAGCGGTTCTGCCACCGGACTTGATTGAAATACCTACAAATGCTGATATTGATGAATTAGATGAGCTCTATGGGTGTATATGCAATGCAGTTCTGGTGTCTGCGAGAGAAGCACTCGGAATAAAAACGCCGCGCGGAATGCACAGAGTCCTGGGCTGGACCAGGCATGTTGCTGTATTGCATGCCGCTAGCGTGGCGGTCTTTGTGCAAAGGCCTGAAAATACGCACTTTGCTTCTGCCAGAAAGATGCGGACAAATTACGTGCAACGAGTTTGTGTGAGAAAATGATTAATGGGCGGATGATCGATTTCTGGAATGAAATGAAAAATCTGAAACCGATAGACAGCTCTGTTTTCCGATGTCTGAATGGTATATCAGGAGAGAGAAATATTGCTGAGATGTGGTGCGACTACTTTGATGGTATAATGAACAGTGTCAACAACGATGCTGACTCGAATATTGTAAATGAGGTGATTTACCGGGAAAAGAGTAATAATGATGCTGAAGTAAATATGTGGGAACTTGGATCAGCGCTTAGGAGATTAAAAAATAAGAAAGCTGTAGAGAAGGATGGTATACCAGCATAAGTTTTTAAGTATGGTCCTATTCAATATCTCTATGTCATGTATTTTTTTTTACTGGCTGCCTTAGGCCTAACTACCTACCTACCAAAGCTACTAATGGATGTAACTGTTAAACCTATTATAAAAACAAAGGCAATACGTGCGACAGATGTAGGCAATTATTGACCAATATCAATTGCTACTTCCGCATCAAAGCTACTTGAAATTTTGATTCAGAACAGACTTGACGAATGTGTCCAAACAACATCAAACCAATTTGGCTTTAAGCCTCAACATGGAACGGAAGTATTTATTTTTACCTTACAAAAATGATGATTTTTTTTGTCAGTAGAGGCTCGGCAATGTAATTGTGTTTTCTAGATGCCAAAAAAACTTCGACCGCGGTAATCATTGGACACTGTTCATAATATTAATTGAAAGGAGGGTACTAGAATACCGGTACCAACCACAACAATGTGCAGTACGGTGGGGAACTTCAACATCAAATTCATTTCGAACATTCAATGGAATAAGGCAGGGAGGCCTTCTTTCGCCCCCTCTATTCAATATATTTGTAGACACCCTACACGAGGGTTTAGCTCATAGTCGCGTTGGGTGTCATATTGGCGACTGCTGTATGCCGACGAGATGGCCCTAACGACTCCTCATGTGGATGCTCTTCAAATTCTGCTAAATATAAAGAGGCGGAGGCCGCAAAACTAGATATTGAGTACAATACTAGCAAATCTGTTTATGTGCTAGTAAAACCACGCACTATGCAAAGGTTCCGGTTCCGAATGAATAATGTGTTAAATGGAACTCGTTCGGATAATGTCGACAGTTTTCCCTACTAATGGCACTTAATGACAAACAACCAGTGTGACAATGCTGATATTTCTAAACAGCTTCGCAAAATAAACGCGATTGGCAATCAGCTTGTAAGGGAATGTAAGTTTTGCACGACAGATGTTATAATGCAGCTCCTAAAAACCCATTGCTACCCTATCTAATGCAACTCACTGTGGTATAAATTAACACGAGTTATTATCAGTAAACTAAAAGTAGCATTTAATGATATTTTCCGGAGGTTGATAGGTGTACCTAGAAGAAAGACTGCTAGCTTTGTCCCCGCTGCATCTGATGTTGACTGTCTCAAGGTATTAGCTAGAAAAAGTGCCTATAGCCTCCAGGAGCGTATTACAAATTCTAATAATCCCTTCCTGAAGGTTTCATGTAATAGTGAGGGAATGTAAGGTGGAACCAAATCTTGCTGGTGCAGAAAGATCCCGATATTAACAGAAATAATGTTTGACATCTGTCTGCCTTCCCATGTTGTGGGCCAATGATACGCTGACAGGTGGTTAAGAGCATTAGGCTTACCTCTCTAGCCTTGAGTTTTGGTATATACATATTTATGTGGAAGTGGGACATACATTTTGTCCCGTCGTGCTTATCACTAACTCAACTTATGATCTAAGTCGCGTATTCCATCCCTACTCTGTCCTTGTTTCCATGTATGTTTTTTTGTGCATATTTTGAATGTATGGGAATGAATGTTCTGTCAAACTTGTGCTCTATAATTATTATTGTACCATCGAGTGCTTCAATGAAGTATATTAATATTATTATTGTACTAAAAGGCATTAGAGGTGTGGTAACTGCGTCTGTAACTGTTATCTTCTCTGCGGCATATTGCTCATGCACTGACAATGACATTAAATCCTAAATTACGGCGTAGGAAGTTGTTGGCGCTAGTTGTTATGAGGCTATGAGCCTTCAAAAACATTGTAACTACGTTTTCAAACCTACTCATACTCTATCAGAAAATCAATCAAAATACAACTCAATATATAATATTAAGATAGACGTTTGCAACTAAAACTAGGGAAATACAGTTTCAAACTCCTACAAAACAGATTTCATACTTTTAATTGTATTTTAATTGATTTTCGTAGTTAAAAAAACAAACAAAATAGTCATAGAAGCCTTATCAATATTTGAGCTCCATCATGAGTTAAAATTTCTCTTGATGGGTAACAGAGTTAAAAATAATACGATAAAAAAAGATGGAATATCTAATATTACTGTTGATTTTCATTATAGAAGCCATCCAATTTGAATTTATCATCTCAGTTTGGCCTATGGACGAGCAAGTGTTGTCGTTGTACATTTTTCTCCCTGAAACATGTACGCGACAATTATAACCTTCATCAAATTAGTGCGTTAATGAGATTAAACTTTCGTTGTGAGGTGAACGTTTATACCTTGCCATAATTTTTTCCTACATTTTTATAACTCGAACATCTGTAATCCTAAATGTCAGGTTACCTTACGCCCATTCTTTATCTAAGGGAGGTTCACAGTCAGAGGCTGATATAACCAAGATTCAGAGTCTAGTCTCCAAATCTTAGATCTAACATTTGGCGGTAGAAGGACACCAACTTGAGGTCCGATTTTGATTGTGTTCCTAATGGGAAGTTTTGGGAGTGAGATTTCAAGAAAAAATCAATGAATCGAGTAATAATAAAATAAAAGGGCACAATGTTCGATACTGGTTTCTGCTTATAATATTACTTGTAATTCGTGATTATTCCTGCAAAAAAATCGGATGTTATCGAATTCGTATTATTTTTTCATAAATATCGCTGGCGAATTCATTTATGGGTCGTTGAATGATAAGAGCGTTTAGCTTTAAGCCGCGTTGGGTGTCATATTGGCGACTGCTGTATGCTGACGATATGGCTCTCATGGCTCCTCATGTGGATGCTCTTCAAATTATGCTAAATATATACGAGGCGGAGGTCGCAACGCCCTGCTGCTGACGACGGTTCCTCGGTGCATTCGGGACCAGAGTGTAAGTTGAGGGGCTGCCGGCCGGACCCTTTGGCACAGGGGGGCTAAGTTGTGTGGGTGTGAGCGTGTGAAGGTGTGAGGTGCGCCTTCCCGTCGGCCACCCCCCTCTCTGGGGGATGCGGCCTGGTGTCTGTATCTGTATAAGACATACAATTTATCCCGTCGCGCTCATCACTAACTCAACTTATGAATCTTTGTCACGTATTTCATCCGTACTCTGTCTGTGTTTCCATGTGTGTTCTTTTGGCGGAATTTGAATGTATGGGTAGGAATGTTCTGTCAAACTTGTTCTCTGTAAGCATTATTGTACCATCGAGTGCTTCAATAAAGTCTATTATTATTATTATACTAAAGGCATGTGAGGTGAGGTTTGACATCAGCCGATAACCTTCCTGCATGTGGATTCGGCCTTACGTATGTATCTGTTATCTCCTATATGGCATATTGCTCATGCGGTGGCATTGACATTAAGTTCTAATTTATAACTTTGATAATTATTTGCTGCTACCAGTAATGAGGATGTAAGCCTTCAAAAACTTTGTATCTACGTTGTAATCTACTTGTACGGTTACACAGGATCAATCGCAATACGACTAAATATATGATATCAGGATAAACACATTCAACTCAAACTAGGAAATACGGTTTTAAACATGTACAAATTTATAATTTTTTTTTCCTTATTTTATTTCCCAAACCGCAGTATGCAAAGGTTTCAGTTCCGAATGAATAATGTGTTAAATGGAACTCGGTTGGATTGTGTGGACAGTTTTCCCTACTTAGGGCACTTAGTAACAAACAACCAGTGTGACAATGCTGATATTTCTAAACAGCTTCGGAAATTAAGCGCGATTGGCAATCAGCTTGTAAGGAAATGTAAGTTTTGCACGACAGATACTAAAATACGGCTCTTTAAAACCCATTGCTACCCTATCTAATGCAACTCACTGTGGTGTAAATTAACACGTGTCGCTATCAGTAAACTGAGAGTAGCATTCTATGATATTTTCCGGAGGTTGATTGGTGTGCCTAGAAGAACGAGTGCTAGCTTCGTATTCGCTGCATATGATGTTTACTGTCTTAATGTACGAGCTAGAAAAAGTGCCTATAGGCTCCAGGAGCGTATTACTAATTCTAATAATCCCTTCCTAAAGGCTTTATGTAATAGTGGACGATAGAGAGGTGAACAGAATCCTGCTGGTGCAGGAAGATCAAGATATTAATAAAAATAACGTTTTACATCTGTCTGCCTTCTCATGTTTTGGGCGCATTGTACGTGTGTGGATGTCAGGCTGGGAGGCGTCGCTGACGGATGGTTAAGTGCATTAGGCTTACCTCTCTAACCTTGAATTTTCGTATGTACATATTCATGTGGGAGTGGGACATACAATTTATCCCGTCGCGCTTATCACTAACTCAACTTATGAATCTATAACACGTATTTCATCCCTACTCTGTCCATGTTTCCATGTATGTTTTTTTTGGTGCGCAATTTGAATGTAGGGTGAGGAATGTTTTGTCCAACTTTCGATTGTACTTTCGAGCGCTTCAATAAAGTCTATTATTATCAATATTATACTAAAGTGCATGTGAGTTGAGGTTTGACGTCGGCTGATAACCTTCCTGCATGTGGATTTGGCCTTACGACTGTATCTGTAATCTCCTATATGGCATCTTGCTCCTGCAGTGGCTATGACATTAAATCCTACAATGTAGCATTGACATATTTTAGTCAATGCTACATTGTAGCTGATATGAGGCTTTCAGCCTGCAAAAGCTTTGTATATATGTTTAAGTGCTTGTGTGGTCAGAGGAGTATTCAGAGTACAACCTAATACATGATATGAAGATAAACACATGAAATTTAAACTGATGAAATAAGTTTTGAATTATTTTTTGACCGTGAAAAAGGATAAAAAAATAGTCAAAAATGCCATATCAAAACTTGAGTCTCATCATTATATTGAATTTGTTTTGATGGGTAACAAGTCTACAAATAATACATCGAAAAATAGATGAAATCCTCAATATTACGATTGATTTTCGATTCACAATACATCCAATCTGAATTTTATCATCACAGTTTGGTTTATGGACGAGCAAGTGTTGTCGTTGAACATTTTTCTCCCTGAAAAATATCCGCGAGAGTTATTACCCACATCAAATTAGTGCGTTTAAGTGATTGAAATTTCGTTGGGAGGTGAACCTATATAACTTGCCATAATTTTTCTCAATTTTTTATCACTCGAGCATCTGTAATCTTAAATGTCAGAGAAGTATTATTTTCCGTACACAAATACGCGTTTACATATTTCTCTCAAAGAAAATATGTTACCTTACGCCCCTTCTTCATCTAAGGGTGGTTGACAGTCATATATGATTTAGAGTATAGTCTATAAATCTTAGATCTGACATTTGGCGGGAGAAGGACACCAACTTAAGGTCCGATTTTGCTTATGTTTCAAATGGGTAGTTTTGAGAGTGAGATTAAAAAAAATCTATGAATCGAGTATTGTCCTCCTCTCACCTGCGGATATTCTGGCTAAGCGCCTTCTAATAAAAGGGCACAATGTCCGATACTGGTTTCTGCTTGTAATATTACTTTTAATTTGTGATTATTTCTGCAAAGAAATCGGTTGTTTCCAATTCGTTTCATCTTCTCAATAATATCGCTAGCAAATTCGCTTATGGGTCGTCGAATGCAAAGAAGCAAACCACACTTACTGAACAATAAATTCAAATCAATTATAAGAATTTGAATTCTGGACTTTGAATCTCAGATAAGGTTGTTGAATTATTTATTATATCATTTGCTTTTTGGTAAAACGTGTTGAGATACGTTATCCTTCCGTTGTTTAGTTAAACCTCATTTTTATTTTATTTTATTTTGTCCCCGTTCAGGCAGAGACGAGCGTGTAGATCATACAAGGGTACGAATGACCAAGATCTAGATAGTTGTCTACTATGATTATTATTAGAATTTGCCGATGCTTGATTCCATGTTCAAATAAATCTGTTTTTAAAGGGTAATGAACTAATAATAATTATATGAACAGCTTCATTCACAACCATGAAGGGCATAGAACTTCATGTAGAAACACATCTGAACCTAGGGGATATTTGAGCAATCCGCCAGGGTACGTCAGAAAAATCTAATCAGAGAGCACATTAGAATTAACCATTTTAAACGGATAGGACTCACATATCAACTTCCTTCTTGAGTGCACAGTATTTATCTCCAACGTTCTAACATTGACGAACGTACCGCTATTGCGTATCTAAGGATTTTATTGCTAGAAGCCATTACTCTGGTCATGAGGCTGTGCCGCTTTACGAAGCAGTACTTCAATGTAACCGGATTCGTCTCCATGACGGCTGCTCTGAGGGCACGGTCATGATGCAAATAATTTCGTGATGCCCCTTGGCGCGGTGCTCTGATTTACAATGTTTCCATTTCCAATTTCCAATGGGATTCTCCCTAGATGCTTTCTTCGTCTTCTTTAGAGGTAAAACCTTGATGAAACTTTGTTAATTGCACGGAAACTTGTCATCTGTTTGACTTGTTTTGAAAGACATACATAGTGTGCGTATACATATTATATTTATCTGTACAGATTGGCTTTAGGGCAGCGCCTTCGTATCGGCTTATCTCCGGGTTTGGGGAGCGCGAAAGATGACGTAGTGGGAGGAAGGTATTGTTGTGGGTAGCATACAGCAAGAAAGGAAAGGGAAAACTGAGGGGTATAGTCCTAGTCTGCTGCCCAAGCCTCTGATACATGCACTATCATTCATGCTCTCCATTAATTCAATTACCTCACCTCCCCAGTCAGGCTTCACATACTTTGTAGGGTGAGATACCTGATGGTACATCTGCAGGGATTGCTGGTTGGATAGTCAACAGCCTATTCATTATCCTCTTGGTCCATGCCTCTGCAGTGAATTGTTGAAGATCGGTTTGCAACCGTCGGCGCCAGGAGTGCCAAGTCTTCTCAGTGATGGTGTTGCAATAGTCGAGTACTGTGGTAGTGATACAGTGACTGACAGATCTCCGTGATGGTGGCATGACTGGTAGTGATGCCATTGGTGGTAGCGATGTCTGTGTTGACTGGCAGAGACGAATGTTCCCAGATTATCCTTTGTTTTGATGTAAATAATGCTTAAATTAAACGAGCGATTCCACTTTATTGGTTATGCTTCCATTGTGTCACACAAAGTTGTTTACTCAACAAACATACAGAGGATTTATTCTGTTAAATCGACTTCGAGTGACATATATTGAGTGCTATAACCCTAATCAGTAAGACAGTTATATGCAGATTACAAATGTTCGAGTTATAAAAAGTTGAGAAAAAATTATGGCCTATCACCAATGGATTATGGGTGGTGAATAAGGATAGTGATTCGTATTTCTTGTTTCAAAATTCCTGACAGTTCCACTGGAGTATTGTGCTGTTGTTCACTTTGGAGACGGTTCACACTCAGACTTTGATGATGTCGAGTGATCGCTTGATTAGCAGGATTTTTCGTGACGTTTGGGTCTTTGAGTTTGCCCAGGAGGTCTGGATTGTGAGTGTTCGCGAGAACGTACGGCTTCGGTAGAATTGGGTCTGCAGGGATTGCTGCGGTTGCGACTGTGGGAGCTCTTGCAGCAGGACGAGGGGTTATGCCTTATGGGATTGCTTCTTGATTGAGCGCGCTCTTCTTCTGTCGTAGGCTTATTAAGCTGCGATGGTGGTTGTGTAGACTGCTGGCTATTTGGGTCAGGTGAGGTAACTGGTTGTTTAGAGGTCTCGAGTAGGAGGTTTTCTATATAAGTTTGAAACGCTATCACCCACAAGTTTGAACGAGACAAACCATCTCATCAGTTACTGGCAACTTCTTTACTCCCAGTAGCACCTATGCTCTGTTCCATGTTATTTTGTCCATATCACGGTCTACCGTTGCGTCTCATCACGGACGACCGAGGCGAACAACGACGAGGTCGGGTCGATTACCATACCCGTCGCTGGCACGAGGGCAACTCATCTAGACCTGGTTTCCGTGCATATGTCTTGGGCGGCTGGACGGGTCGTGAATGGTTGGACGGGCGTTAGTGGTTTAACTTGCAACAGAGTGGAAACAAGAGTGTCGTTATTTCTGACGGAGCGATGGCAAGTGTGTGTTCAAAGGCAGCCATAGTGGTTTATGTATTTCCACGTAAGTGTTCATTTCAAATGAAAACCTTCCCGAAATATGTTCACACTCACCGCAACTCACGTGTTTCCAATACACCGGAGTCATATATCAATTCCGTATTCACTGGTAAACTTTTTACAGCGCCTCGTATCATTTGATCAAAAAAATTTTGGCTGATGATGATAACGCTTGAAAAAAAAACATGTGCGTAATATCACATTAGATCCAGTTAACGTAATCAATAAGTAAAAAGTATAACAGACAAAATACTCAGATGGCAAGTTGAAAAGGAAAATCTGTCTGCGAGGACACGCTGATGATGTTTGATTATAGTCTGTCTATAGTCATTGAAAGCAATCTGTTTTTATTTTTCAATGACCTCGCAATTCCATCCATTTTCGTCAATTCTATCTACATGATTGTTAATTGAACCTTTTGCATATACTACATCCATGCTTGTGCAGATTTTTTGTGTGATACGAAAGAATCGTTACCAATAAACCGATATCAATCTTGTCTCACTTGATTATGAACAATGCAGAAAGGACAAACAGGTAAATGTGCCTCGTGTGTTCTTCAACGACAACACACCGCCTCTGTCATCCAACACACTGACATCACCACCACCACCTCCTCACCGCAACAGACATCTGTCACTCACTGTATCTATCACCACCACAGTACTCAACACCAACACCTGCAACACCATCACTACCAAGATTTGGCACTTCTTGCCCCGACCTTGCAAACCGAACGTAAGCGAAGCATTGCAGATGAATATCCGTACACTTATTACGTCCCCCAGAGCAAATAAAACAGATGACAAGTTTCCGTGCAAACGACAAGGATTCGTCGATGTCTCAGCCCTAGAAAATAATAAGAAAGCATTCAGGGAAGACCCCAACTAGCATATATGAAATGGGAGGACTGTAAAACAGAGCACCGCCCCCAGGGGCATCGCGAAATTATTTGCCCCACGGTCGCGCCTCCGGAATAACCTATTTGGAGACGAATCAAATCACATTGAAGTACTGCTTCGCAACGCGACACAACCTGATGACCAGAGTAAAAATAAAAATAATAATATTAATAACACTTTATTTAAAACCATCATGGGCATAGAAATCCATATAACCCACATCTAATTTAATGAAGAACAGGAGTAGCCCGCCAGGCTGCGAAGGCAGACGAGTCAAATCAAGAAGAACATTAGAAATAACAGTTTTATTCCGAACGGACATATTATCTTCCTCCTAGAGTGTAGAGTATTTCTCTCCTACGTCCTAACATTGACGACACAGCGAGCGCATCGTTAGTGATTGCAATGAGGAGTTCAATGCTAGAATCCATTACTCTGTTAGTGAAGCTTTGTGCCGCCCAACGAAAAGTACTTTAATGTGATCCGATGCGTTCTCTGCAAATACCTGCTCGCGGACGTCAAGCGCGGAACCTGCATCCGTCGGCGAAATGTGCCATTACAGCTCACGGTCAGCTTTCTCATATTATGGCTTCTATCAATAAAATCCTTTGTTACAGTCTACACTAGCGGTCGTTCATCAATGTTAGGACAGTGGGGGTAAATTCTGTACACTCAAGAAGGAGGATGATATCTGTGTCCCATCCGTATAAAATGGTTATTTCTAATTTGCTCGCTGATTTGACTGGTCTGCCGTACTCTGACGGATTGTTCAAATGTTAACCAGATTAGGTTGTGTTACAAAATGAAGTACTATGCTCTTGATGATTGTAAAAGAAGTTGTTCATATAATTATTATTTCAATACCTTTTGAAATATGAATGTTATTTAA
>SDVV010029070.1:0-11870 GCA_016164225.1 Gammarus roeselii
CTCCTATTCTTGCCTGGTCCTGAAGTGCTCACTATTGAGTTTCATCTATTACACCCTCGATTCATTCAATACTGATCGCCATCCTACTTCATTTGTACTGAGAAAATACGTAATAAGTCATGGCCGAAAAGAACGTCTGATTAGTCAGGTAAGATTGATCACAATGAAAAATGATTTATTCCAGACGTATATTTTTTCATCACTTTCATTTTATAATCTGAACAAAATTGATATTCTTAACAATCGAACTCTCTTGTTATATTCCCTCTCTATAGCAGCAGTTCGTGGATTACGGGTTGTGAGGTGAAGGGTATTATGGGGTTAGTTATGGGAACGATGTACAGTCTAGCGCACAAATACTCGATCGAGTTGCCGGAGCACGGATGTCGACTGTCTTCAGCTAACAGCCCCATCCGATGGTATCAAGAGATGACTATCATTTAGGCCCCTTCGCCCACTTGAGGGCGTGGTATTTCTTGATTTCAGTCTAGAAAATACACCTAGCGGTGAGCTATAAATCAGTGGGAGAATACGTTCATATTTTCGGAAGGTAGAATGCAAATGAACTCCATTGTATGACGTCGATGATGGCATTATAGCCTTTTGAGATAATTATGTTCGAGGATTTTGGATCATTCTTCAATATCAGTGACGTGGATTGGAAATTGTACAGCAGCTGAAAATTTACGGAAGGAGTTAGGTTGGGACGAAATCTTGAGCAGTTGCCGCAGGCGAGGTCGGAGGACATGACAACAATAGAAAAAAAACATGGGATGCTAATGTCTGGAAAGTACGCGGTTGTGCGAAAATTGACGAAGATTAGAAGATGTTCTGGAAAGATGGGATGAAGATAAGGAAGAGGGAGACGGGCAGGAGTTGCTAGTGCAAAGCGACAGGCTGTTGGTGACGAGTGATGATGAACGGAGACGGTGGGCTGAGTTTTTGATGAGTTGTGGGATGTTGTGAAAGTTAGTGAGGCTACTTTTATTGTTGTGTGTAGAGATTCACCGATTCCGGTTTGGGATCAAGAATTGTTGCAGGTATTACTAAGGGAGATGACCTGGAGGCGGCGGAGGGAATGAGAGTAGTAAAGTCGCTTGGTTTGGACTTCGTTGCAATTGAGTGTCTAAAGGGGGTTGAAGAAACGGCAGTTGAATGAATGGGTAGGATTCAAAATCTGTGCCTTGTGATGGACGCGGTGCCGATTGAGTTTTGTAGTGACTATTGTCCCGCTGCATCAGAACAAATGAAAAAAAAAATACAATAACTCAAGAGAGACATCATTTTGTTGGGTGTTGTGGGTAACACTGCACGAGTGGTGAGATTGGTGAGGAACATTGTGGCTATAATAGTGATATAGGGTGTTCAGATCAGATTTTTGCTGTGAGCCAAGTCTGTGAGTCGTATTTCGCAAAGGAATGGGATGTGTTCAGGCCTTCATGGACGTGTAAACAGCCTACGATGGGGTCGGCAGTGAGATGGGTGTGATTTTGTTATAGTGAACAATTTCATCCTAGGCTGTTACACAAGAAAAAGAGTTGATGATGCATTACTGAACGTTGTCTATTACTGTGCACTTTGGAAAAGGATTCGACGACCGATCATTTTCAAATTTCTTTGTTGATATTTTTCTCTACAGATTGATTCTGAAATCAGTGTCGGTTGTAAATAATTGTAGCTTTAATTTTTCGTCTATCTTCGCTCGTCATATTTTCATAACTAAAATTATTGGTTACTTCTAATCCAGTTTTCGATAATTGGGAACGCTAATACAATCTTAATTGATTGTTATTCTATGAAACCATCTGAATAAATATTCTACCGAAATCTTAACTAGACGACGGTTACATTTGCTGGGATAACAAGGTTGCGAACGACGGAACAATTGACGTGCATGTGTACACAGAAAATTTGTATGACGCATTTGTGGTTCAAACTGTTCAAACTCCCGACACGATCGAATTGATTCAGTACAAAAATATTACTTGGCCAATTCTGCAACTTCAATCCGCAGTCATCCACGAAGACAATGGATGGGTACCCAACAGAAGCGTATCCATCTATGCACGGGATCTAAGCTTCACGAGCCTCATCAGGGTTTACGAGCGAAGCAAACACCGGAGATCCTGTGGCGGTCAGGACTTTGAGGACGTCGAAAAGGGTCGTTGATTTCCTTTGTGCGCAGTGAATATCATTTAGATGAATTAATTAATGCGGAGCATTTTTTTTGTTTGCTTCAAACTACGCGTTGACCGGGTAATGCCTATTTGCTTTTATAATGTAATATTCACTTAGATGGAATGGTGTTAGAAAAATTTGAGCAGAAAAATATGTGCTCATACTTGAAAACTCATATTATATTAGCTTTGAGTTTATAATCTTAATTGAGAAACAACAGCAACAACTTTGTCCTCTCGTTCTGTCTCTGTGTTTGCGAAATAGTTTCCCTTTGTTCCTGCCTGGTCTGGATGTGCTTACAATTGTGTTGTGACTTTTCCACCATCCCGGTCCAAAAAAAAAAAGACATACTGTTTAGGTGAGATTGATCACAATGGAAATGGTATAGGAAATGGTTTTCTTCAGACGAATCGTTGTTTTACACTTCCTTTCTTTTATCAAACCAATTTTGATAGATCTTTCCGTCAGACTGTCTGTCTCCGTTTTAGTTTCCACTGATGTATGTATTCCATAAGGAAGCAGAATACGTATCGATCGAGTCTGATGAATGCTCGGAAATCGAGTCATTTTCACCATGCTGCGAGAAACATTATAACAGCAACGGACAAGATTTGGGAGTTTTGGTAGCGACCATATTTAGAAAAGACGGAAGAACGATTGCAAAAAATGGAGGGTCGACAGCAAAAATTGTTGGTCTGAAAATGATCAGTTTTCGATTTTTTTTCCACCCTGGAACACGTGTGGGAGTAAAACTAATTTGGATAAAAGTCAAAAGAAATGGGATTTGAAATATGTCGTAAAAAGTTATGAGAAAACTTTTATGAGAATATCCTTTTTTCCAACTAAATCCAACGCAAAATGCCAAATGCTGTTCAATTACATTTTTTCCTGATAATTGACTCATTCGTTTAACGAAGAATTAGAAACAACTTTTATTAGTGATACAATAGTAGGGTTTATATACATATACATAAAAAAAATCGTATTTTAACAACTAATTATACAATGATCTATTGTTAACATTGATGTTGTCGAAATATCAGTTATGTGATTTTGGCCATAGTTCATATTTTGTCTGTAGCAAATTTAATGTTTTATTTTGCTAACTGTATTTTTCAGTGATTCTGGTCGAAAAAAATTAAAACGACTCCTTTATCTCACCTCTGTTGTTCAGAAATTTTTTGTTAATAGAGGTCAGATTTTATCATATAAAAGAATCATCCTAACTCCCTTCATCCCTCGCTCCACACCGGCTGCCCCCTCCCTCCGAATTTCATGACACCCCTTTCTCAAACATCCACATCCTTCTTCGTCCCTCATCAGAAATCATATGTCCTCACCCTTGACTATGCCATTTGATTCTCTTATCTTATCATTGATCGCCCCGTTTCCCGCAGACCCATTGCTATCCATCAACACTTCTCTTATTGATCTCTGTCCCTCATCGCCCATTTTTCTTCCTCTCCCCTTGTTCCAAGTCACCTATTGACCATCATCAGCCCAAGTCCTGTAGCGTTCGTTGTCACTCTTTATCTCTCATCGCCCTTTGTCCCTTATTGGTCCATGGCCTTCGCATCCTCTTATCCCTCATTGCTCAATGTCCTTCATTACCCAATGTTCCTCATTTCATATCGTCAATGAAACCCTCCTGCACCATGTCACTTACCAGCCTTCACCCATGTCCCTCACTTGCTTCTTGTCCCTCATCGCCTCTCACCTATGGCACTCTCTTGCCCAGCGTTCCTCATCACCCATCACCCTTAACTACTTTGCCAAGTGTCCCTCATCATCCCTGCGCATGGCCATCTTTCATCCACTGTCTCTATGCCCATTGTTCCCCATCGCTTCACGTCATACGAGTCTGCTACTCTTTTTCAAAAATATAATCGAAATCCACGACACAAAATTTCCTATCGATTTCATTTACCTTGACTTTCAAAAGGCCTCTCATAAACTCCCCCACAAGCGCCTAATTAGTAAATTAACCAGCATCGGTTTTCGTGGCGAGATCAACAACTGGATAAAATGCTGGCTCACGGACAGATGGCTGCGAGTTGTACTCAACGGAGCTTCCCTCCCCTGGGGTAATGTTGCAAGCGGTGTGCCTCAAGGATCCGTGTTAGGGCCAGTTCTCTTTATAATATTCATTAACAATCTCGATAGCAACGTACTCTCAAACATTAGCAAGTTTGCGGACGATGCTAAGATCGGAAGAAAAGTGCAAACTGAACTAGAGCGTCAGCAGATCCAAATGGATTTGAACCAAAATTGTTGATTGGTCAGAAAAGAGGCAAATTAAATTTCATGTAAGCAAATGCAAAGTTATCCACATAGGTCCTCATAACCCCAAACACGAATATTCAATGTCAGGAAAGAAACTCATTCCTGTCACCGAAGAGAGAGATTTAGGGGGCATCATTAGTAACGACTTAAAAAGCAGCAAGCAATGTAACGATGCCTCCGAGAAAGGCAACAAAATGCTAGGCATGATTTCCCGCATTATCTCGTACCAAAACCAACTTAGTATGTTCAAGTTATTTAATGCATTTGTTAGACCACATCTCGAGTATGCCGTTCAATTCTGGTATCCATTCCCTAGAAAAGACGTTATTCTATGAGAGGGTGTTCAACGTAGAGCAACCAAACTCATCCCCTCGCTGAGCAATAAATTGTACGCAGACAACCTTCATGAACTCAAACTATATTCGCTAGAGAAACGTCGAGTCCGAGGCGACATGATAGAAGTGTGGAAGATTATGGAGGGTAAGGAAAACGTCGACCAAGCAAGCTTTTTCACTCTAGACACGAACGGAGTGACTAGGAACAATGGATACAAAATAGTTGAGAAACGTTTCCCACTTGACATCACGCGCAATTTCGAGTTAGAAACGTTTCCCAACGACTTTATATCCATTGTTCCTGGTCACTCCGTTTGTATTTAGAGTGAAAAAGCTTGCTTGGTCGAAGTTTTCCTTACCCTCCATAATCTTTCACACTTCTATCATGTCGCCTCTGACGCTACTCTGGCGCAATGTCGAAGAATGGAACAAACTTCCAGCGGAGGTTGTCAACAGCAATACAATCGAAACGTTCAAGTCGCGGCTCGATAAATTCTACATAAATCGCCGATAAATAGCTGATCCGTTCCATTTCCTGGTGTTTTAATACAAACAGAAATGGCACACGAAGCACTCCTAGACGTTCCACTTCAGAACTTATCCTCTTGCTATCAAAAGGCAACCTGGTTTAGGCTAATTTGTCTCCTAGATGTTCTACTCCAGAACTAACCCTCTTTCTATCATAGGCAACCTAGTTTGAGAAATCGGCATGTTGTTGTATTTCTACACTTGTAAACACTTGTAAACGTATATGGACCACTCAGGCTCCCTCGCCTTCATCACTCCGTGTCCATGTTCTCTCTTGCCTCTAGTTCCTCGTCGCCCTTCGCCCAATGCCCTCCCTTGTCAACTGTCCATGTCACCGTTCATCATTGCCCCTGACCCCTAGCCCTCCATTTCTCAGTGTCGTCCATTACCTCTCCCCCCGCCCTCTCTAACCGCACCTTATGTCATAGAAAACGGGCTTCGATACTTGTCTTTACCTCTCGCTTGCTCTCCACTCCTCTCCCTTCCCTCCCCGCACGTTTCTTCCCTCCTCTGCGCACTATTGTATATGGCGCTGGTCTGGCTTGTTTGCAGCGTGAGTATTCAACACTCACCTTTGAAGTTGGAAATGAAATCATACCACGCAATCACCCCTCGCTCATCGCACTTTAAAACATGAAACCGTGCTACATCATTGATTAACTTATCTAACCATAATGCATACAACATCTAATTTTTAATTGATTACGATGTATTATTATCAGAAAAAAGAACGGCAGGGAAATAGGTGTTATATATTTTTTTACTGCGAAGCATATTCCAAAGGGAGTTGGCACTGTAGGGTATAAACTACAGGGCTCTCAACTTCTTTGAAAGGGGCTTGGACCTACATACTTCATGATATCATTACTATTTGTAGCTCAAGACCTGCCTACACTCACACACACTTCACCATAGCTTCCCTAGCAAACACAGTAATGACAAATACCTAATTCAGTGTGCAGTAATTAATGCCAATTTATTGGTGGATCATATCCATTAAATGTGATTCTCAAATTAAAGTAACAACTTTCCCAATACAGCGCATTTATTTTTGACTAATAATAATAAAGATAAATATTTTGTGATGGATGCCGTGGATCCAAGCATTCTCTTCCTTCTCTTCATTGACTGGGATTATAAGTTATAAAATATTACGGAAGGTGAATGAAGTTCATTTGCTTCACATGGCACGTTTTCTATTCCCTGCATCCAATTTCCGACTTGGAAATGTCTTGAGCTGCATTAGCTTATTGGACGGAGTCATATTTATGGAGTAAGTTCGGCTCTCGGTCTGTGAAGCTTGTGTTGATCTGACGTTAATTGAAGCGTGTTTGCGGACCTGCGCACCACAACAATTTTGAGCGGTCCTGCGCACCACAATAGTTGTGAGCGGGCATGTGCACCACAACAGCTGTGAATGGTCCTGCGCACCACAAGAGGTGTGTGAGCGGTCCTGCGCATCACAACAGTTGTGAGCGGTCCTGCGCACTACAAATGGTGTGAGCGGTCATGCGCACCACATAAGTTGTGAGCGGTCCTGCGCACCACAACAGTTTTGAGCGGTTCTGTGCTCCACAATAGTTTTAAATTAAACTAAGCTTTCAAACCCTATTTCTAGCAGAAACAAAGACTGTGACCTGCACATCAACATTTGGTATATGCCCTTCATTTTCCTGTGATACATTAATACACTAGAACCCAGTACCTGATCTAAAATGATGATGGAGACCAACAACTTCAGAGCATATCATGACTTCTCAAGCTCATTGAAAATCAGTTCATGATTGGCATCGAACCGACAATGAAGGTAATTTGGAAAGGGAAATATTAATTTCTAGTTATCATTTAAATTAGCTGCATTACCGAACCACAAAACATTGTATACGTATTTGGACGAGGCTTAGAACCACCTGGTAGGACGCTGATTGTGTCTAGAGAGGAAACGAAGGATTGTGGGGAGATATTCTGGTCGTCCAAGACATAGGGCGCCAGTGAGTCCTGTCGCCCCGGAAGAAGGAACTGAATAAGTCCTGTCACCACAGAATAAACAATTCAGTAAGTCTTTTCAGCCCAGACGGGGGAACTGAGTGGGTCCTGTCTTCACAGGAGGAGACACTCGTTCAGTTCGGTTACCACAGAAGAAGGAACTCAGAAAATCATGCCTTCCTAGAATTGAAGATAAATACGTAAATTGAACGGAGATGCCAAGTCAATATTCATTTTGGCAATTGAACGATCTTGTGCAATAACAGATCGGGACTATTGAAACTCAATAGTCACGCCAATGCTGAACGTGAAGTTAAACCTTCTTCACAAATTGTGACTATTGAAACTCAATAGTCACGCCAATGCTGAACGTGAAGTTAAACCTTCTTCACAAATTGTGACTATTGAAACTCAATAGTCACGCCAATGCTGAACGTGAAGTTCAACCTTCTTCACAAATTGTGACTATTGAAACTCAATAGTCACGCCAATGCTGAACGTGAAGTTCAACCTTCTTCACAAATTTGTTTCCGATGGAACATTCTTTCTAGCCTCGTGAGTTACGTGACTTAATCACAAATTTCGAAATACTTTTGCTGTGATAACTAATTGGAGATATTGCGACATCTGGTTTCAAAAATCTGATTCGAGATGGATGATAACCCTGGGAGTTGTCAACATCATTTTTCGAATGTAACACATCCAATTAGATGAAACTCATACCAGTTAACAATTTTCCATCAGAATATAAACTTTCATGTGATTGACGCTCTGTGAAATATCTTTAATATGTCAGTGGGCACAATTTTATTGACAAACACATGTTAATGAGACACGAAGCCCACGTATTTGCTTCAAGACGGCGCACACCTACATTCAAACCGTTGTCAGTGGATGGGCTCCCGTAGTCCTGCAATCACAAGGAGGACACTCAACATGCGCATGCATGCTTTGCTCTCATCTCTTTGATGAGGTATAACACAGGAGAGGAAAGGGACGGTGTGCGCAGATAACTCCGTTCTATAACATTTGAAGATAAAAATGTCAAGGATGAGAGACGTTAACAGTTCCCCATCAATACAAACGAATATCATCGAACAATTAATTATTTCGAACATTACACAAACTGACCCGAGATGATTTGGATTTATATTGGCTGTCGAATATTTTTAGGTTGATTCTAATTTTTCATGATCGTTTTAGGCTAATGATTGCTTTGCTGTTATTTTTCCTTTTGATCTTGTTCAACATCCAATCCAAAAAATTGATAATTGAGAGTCAAGGCATGCTCTAATTTGATGCAGTTCCTCACCGGTCAGGTCTCCCTTCAGCCTCGATCTCCTCGGCATTTTCTACGTGCGAACTCAAAAAGTACCCCAAATGCAGTTCAACAATTAATATTGTTCATGCTTCCTCTAATGTGTCCCTAACAAGATTTATGTTTCGCTTACCTGCATTGATGACTAAACGCGTAATAACACTTGTACTATCATCATGAAGGGCAGAGCAGCTCAAGTTTTTATTTATTAGCTTCCATCCTTATGTTACCGAAGTTTATTTGTATTATGTACTACAGGTTGTACAAACAAAGTACAAACACTTTTCTACATTCTGGAACCTAAACATTTTAACCTGTTGTAGGGCAACTTCAATTTCACGAAATGCAATAGTAGCATCAACTAAAGTCTATTTGCTTTGATTACAAGATGATGACACATAAAGACGGAAACTTTTTAATCGTATCAAATGATAGCAGATGTATGCAGATGTATGATAGCAGATGTATGCGGACACATGACCTTCGATTAGCTCAATTTGGCAGTGGATGTAAAAGGTACGAACTCTTCATCCCTCCTGCAAATAGCAGATGATAGCAGGTGTATGCAGATAGCAGATGATAGCAGATGATAGCAGATGATAGCAGATGATAGCAGATGATAGCAGATGATAGCAGATGTATGCAGATGTATGATAGCAGATGTATGCGGACGTATGACCTTCGATTAGCTCAATTTGGCAGTGGATGTAAAAGGTCCGAACTCTTCATCCCTCCTGCAAATCCGGAAAGAAAACAGATGCAACAGGTGAATGATCAGATGAGTCAGATAAGCAGTTATTCTAAAAATCAGAATAAATAACGTTCAGTTCATCTTTTTGTTGCCGTCGTCCCATTGCGTGGTATTTTATTTAACATTATAATGATGACATTTACAACCACAAACGGTTCTAATGATTGTATTTTTTTTGATAATCATTGCAAATGTCACAATGCATCCGGGTGGATTCATTGGAACAATGAATCCACCCGGAGTTTTTGAATAAATTCATCTCCTTGGTTTAGTCCCGTGCATATTTTGCCGATTCAGAATCAATGCACCAAAACACGGATGTTTACGGAAAACTTAACCTAGATTGCGTTTCGCGAAAATGACACTATTGTCAGAATGATGACGTATCGAACTCTTATGTTCAAAGGGGAGTTTCCTCCTCTGCAACCAATGCATGACAGCGTCATGCCTTCTTATTTCATAAGATGTCTTAATCGGACTCGTCCATTCAACTCTAAACTGGGCCCGAGCCGCTGTCAGGATAGCGACTGCCACTCTGATTACCTTTGAAGCCTCGCGATCCCTCTGATGACGAATAGCCTCGGTGACAGGGTGAACATCACACGGGTTTTTGATGGGTGATGGGACAGCGTGCTAACATGGATACTCACTGGGAAATTATACGCTGTTCCAGCATGGAAAGAACTATCCTTGGGGCAGAATAGGAATAAAAATGTGATATGTGTGGTAGCAGCATCTGCGGAATAGCTAACACGAAATAATCCCAATCACATTATATAGGAGAGATGAATCATTTTCACAGATAAAATAAGACTGTTACAAGAACAGCACGCAAACATGCTGGAGAGGGTAGGAACTGACCTGGATGATCCGCTTGACACTTCATTAAAAACATTTCCTTCCAACTCAAGACGTCGCGTGCATAATATTTTAGTCGTTTCCAAATTAATCGGTTATCAAAATGTACAATTGAATACCTGTTCAAATGTTTTTTCTCACTCATTGGGACCATAATGCTACCATCTCGTGCTTCGCCCTGTTTCCAGTAACTATTAGCTTAACCCAGTCATCGTAGGACACGGATGTAGTGCGATGCAGGGACATTCGCGAGCGTTGTAGCGCGAAGGCTGCTCACAGTTACTAATGTAGGGTGCATGTCTGCTCACAGTTACTGATGTAGGGTGCATGTCTGCTCACAGTTACTGATGTAGGGTGCATGTCTGCTCACAGTTACTGATGTAGGTTGCATGTATGCTCACAGTTACTGATGTAGGGTGCATGTATGCTCACAGTTACTGATGTAGGGTGCATGTCTGCTCACAGTTACTGATGTAGGGTGCATGTCTGCTCACAGTTACTGATGTAGGGTGCATGTCTGCTCTCAGTTACTGATGTAGGGTTCATGTCTGCTCATAGTTACTGATGTAGAGTGCATGTCTGCTCACAGTTCCTGATGTAGTGCGCATTGAAGGGCACAGTTACTGATGTAGTGCGCATGAAAGCGCACAGTTACTGATGCAGTGTGCAGAGCTGCTCAGTCACAGATGTAGTGCTTACGACTGCTACGCCTTTAGCTGCTTTGCCACATCGTTCCCAGAGTTACTCGGGGTAACTCTTCACGAGTTCACAAGAAAGCTTGAAATTACGGCACGATGGGGTTACAACCGTGGGTAACTTTGTTCAACTTCATAAATAGTGGGGTTTGGAAATCGAGTCAGAAGGGTTCCCGCTTTGCATAATCCAAGCAAACGCAACTCTGAAATTAATAATAATAAAAATACGTCTGTGTATTTATTTTGAGTTTCCAACAGCTATGAAAAAAAAAAAGGAAACCAAACAAGCTGTGCCAAATGCATGCTTCTCACTCGCTTGGTAAGCAGTGTAATTCTCTATTGAAGAAACAATTCTAGACCTCCTTCAAACGAGCAGAGCCAGTGTACCTCTGGACCAAGTTTGAACGAGCAGAGCCAGTGTAGCACTGCACCTCGTTTGAACGAGCGAGCGAGCCAGTGTAGCCCTGAATCTTGTTTGAACGAGCAGAGCCAGTGTAGCCCTGAATCTTGTTTGAACGAGCAGAGCCAGTGTACCTCCGGACCAAGTTAGAACGAGCAGAGTTAGTGTACCTCTGGAGCTCGTTTGAACGAGCAGAGCCAGTGTACCTCTTGACCTCGTTAGAACGAGCAGAGTTAGTAAACCTCTGGACCTCGTTTGAATGAGCAGAGCCAGTGTACCTCTGGACCTCGTTTGAACGAGCAGAGCCAGTGTACCTCTGGACCTCGTTTGAACGAGCAGAGCCAGTGTACCTCTGGACCTCGTTAGAACGAGCAGAGTTAGTGTACCTCTGGACCTCGTTTGAACGAGCAGAGCCAGTGTACCTCTGGACCTCGTTTGAACGAGCAGAGCCAGTGTACCTCTGGACCTCGTTTGAACGAGCAGAGCCAGTGTAGCACTGGACCTCGTTTGAACGAGCAGAGCCAGTGTAGCACTGGAC